>APFE031370301.1:134723-177023 GCA_000404065.3 Pinus taeda | reverse complement strand
AAAACTGCTAAAAATAGTAAGTTGTGCTATAATTAAGGAAACTGAAAATGCTGAAAGAGACAATGATGGGGGTCCAGATGGACTTGGCAGGTGGCCACCAATATCCACCTGGATCAGCCTAATATAAAAAATATAGCCTTATATCCTCCAGCCCAACCAAGTGTCACGATAATAAAATATGACAAACATCCTGTATCATACCTTACTAAAAACATTAGATCGCCATTAAATATAGAAGATGCCCTCGATTTCAAAGATGAAACAGAGGATGATGTCATTAACAATTTTATTAACCAAGCTAAATCTAGATCCCATATACAATGTCACATGATAGAGGCAGCATTCAATAATGAGTTGGAAGAAGATCCTCTCAAAGAAACTCATGACCAGACGATACCTACTACCTCTGTTTCAAATAGAAAAACTGTAGAGATTGAGTCAGGCAAAACTTTAAACATTAATAGTAACCTGACTCCTAAACAAGAATAGAAATTGATCCAGCTGCTAAAAAAATATAAGGAAGCATTTGCATGGGATTATTCAGATATGAAGGGAATCGATCCCTAGTTATGTACACACCACATTTATACAGAAGAAAATACAAGACCTATTCACCAACCCTAAATAAGACTTAACCCTCATCTAAAAGACATTGCGAAAATTGAACTACAAAAACGTTTAGATGCAAACTTTATTTATCCTATGTTCGATAGAAAATGGGTCTCTTCGCTTGTAGTGGTGCTGAAGAAGAATGGAAAGTGTAGGATTTATGTAGATTACAGAGAACTAAATAAAGCAACACAAAAATACCACTTTCCCCTTCCATTCATTGATTAGGTATTAGATACATTAGCAGGAAATAAATTCTTTTCTTTCCTGGATGGCTTTAGTGGATACAATCAAATTTAGGTGGCCCTTGAAGACCAAGACAAAACTACTTTTACCTGTTCTTGGGGAACGTTTGTCTACAAAGTTTTACCTTTTGGTCTATGCAATGCCCCTACCACATTTCAAAGGGCTATCCTCAACATCTTTTTCAGATTTAATAAATGAAGGGATCGAAGTATACATGGATGATTTTACACCATACGGGGATGATTTTGACCCAACACTAGATACACTAGAAAAGGTGCTGCAATGATGTATCGCTACCAGGCTTTGCGTAAGCCATGAAAAATGTTATATGATGATGATTGAAGGTCTCATCCTAGGTAATTATATCTCAACAGCTGGAATACAGGTAGATGCAGCCAAAATTCAAATAATTTTGTTAATACTTACTCCTACCACTCAGACAAAGGTACAGAGTGTTCTTGGATTTTCTGGTTATTATAGAAGATTTATAGAACATTTTTCTCACATTGCTACACCTCTATATGCACTAACAGGAAATGTTGACTTTCTTTGGATAGATAAATGTGACCATGCTTTTGAAGATCTAAACAAGCTTGTGTCAACAGCCCCAGTACTCAGAGGTCCAAATTGGGACTTGCCATTTCAAATTTCATTAGATGCTTCAGACACAGCTATTGGAGAAATCCTTGGGCAGGAAGAAGACACAAAACCATATGCAATCTATTATATTAGGAAGAATTTATCTCCTGCTGAATTGAACTATACTGTTATTGAAAATGAATTTTTAGCTGTAATACATGCTTTAAATAAATTTAGGCATTATATCACTAGATATCCTGTTGTTTTATATATAGATCACTTTGCCATAAAGTATTTAGCAAATAAACCAATCACGAACGGTAGAGTAACAAGATGGCTGATTTTATTGCAGGAATTTGACATCACCATAAAAAACCAACCTGGAAAAGAAAATCTTGTAGCTGACTTTCTTTCATGAATGCCAATTCTAGTGGATGCAGCAACAGTCGAAGACCAATTTCCAAATGAACATTTGTTCACTGCCACTGTTAAAACACCCTAGTATGTTGATGTTGCGAATTATTTAGCAGTAGGCAAATTACCGAAACATTTGACCCCCAATGAATGAAAGCAGATTGTCTAGCGTAGTACCCAATTTTCTTGGATTGGGGGCTACTTATTTCATACAAGGGAAAATATACACATCAGTAGATGCATTCGTGAAGATGAAATATTTGACATTTTAAAAGCCTGCCACGACGGACTGTGTGGTGTACATTTCGCAGATCGATGAACTGGTCATAAAGTCCTGCAAATAGGGTATTATTGGCTCACAGTCTTCAAAGATGCAAAGAAATTTGTTCAAGCTTGTGACAATTGTCAAAGAGCAGGACACCTTGGACAGTTTGATGAAATGGCCCTGAACCCACAGCTAGTCATTGAACCATTCGAACGATGGGTGCTTGATTTTGTTGGTTCGATCAATCCATCATCAAACCAAAAAACATATATTTTGGTAGCAACAGAATAGGTCACCAAATGGGTTGAAGCAGAGGCATTGCCGAGAGTTATAGAGGATTCCGTCATACAGTTCATGTTCCACATATTTTTGTAGTATGGCCTCCCAAGAGATATAATTATGGATGGAGGACCACACTTTGCTGGTAATAAAATCACTGAAACACTGAAAAACTACCATATTCAGCACAAAATTACCTCTCCTTACCACCCACAGGCAAATGGCCAAGTAGAGAGCACGAATAAAGTAATAGAAGCAATACTAACAAAACCAATTATGTAACACAGACACAATTGGGATACAAGATTGCTGGAAGCCTTGTGGGCATACAGAATAATATGCAGAAGCACTACTGGCTATTCACCATATCAACTAGTATTTGGAAAGGAACCCATATTTCCAATCGAATTCGAAATACAGACCTTGATAACAACACAAGAATTGGTCTAGACTTGAACGAGGCCCAGATTAATAGAATACAACATATTAACAAGATGGATGAAATCAGGCTCCCTACTCTTCAACATACTGCGTTAATCCAACAATAGCGAGCCAAATGGCACGACGCCCTCATGAAAAAGAAAGTCTTCCGCAAAGGAGATTGGGTGCTCCTATACGATTCCAGGTTTCAAGATTTTTTAGGGAAAATTTAGACTCACTGGCTGGGACCATACGAGATCCAAAAAGTACATGATAATGGTACCATTACTTTAACCATCGCAGATAAATTGGGACATACCTTTAAGGCAAACAACCACCGAGTTCGATTATATTGCGAACCACTCACTCTGGAATCCTTCTACCAGCAACTCTGCGAAGACTCTGACATGCAGAATATGGTTGAGGAAGAGAAATCTTCCTTACTTTTGGTTCATTAAGTGGTTTGATTGCTTTTACATTTTGTACATAATTCTTTTATTTTATTTCTCTAAATTACTTTCTGCACATATTTCTGCATTTCTACAACTTTTTCATTCTGCTGTTCCCTTTGGAAGGAACAACGTTTTCACCACTTTGCTGTTCGTTTTTGAAGGAATAGCACTTCTAAATTTTTCTATTCCTTTTTGAATGAACAACACTTCTGCATTTTGCTGTTCCTTTTTGAATGAACAACGCTTTTGCATGTTGTTGTTCCTTTTTGAAGGAACAGTAGTTCCACCATCTTTCTGTTCCTTTGCAAAGGAACAACATTTCCACCATTTTGCTGTTCCTTTCCGAAGGAACAACACTTTCACGTTTTGTTGTTCCCTTCCGAAGGAACAACACTTTCACGTTTTGCTGTTCCTTTCTGAAGGAACAACACTTTCACGTTTTACCATTCCTTTCTGAAGGAACAACACTTTTATGTTTTGCTGTTCCTTTCCGAAGGAACAACACTTCCACATTTTTACTGTTGTTTTCCGAACGAACAAAACTTTCATTTTTCTGCTGTTCCTTTCCGAAGGAACAACAATTTCGTTTTCTGCTGTTCATTTCCGAAGGAACAACACTTTCATTTTCTGTTGTTCCTTTCCGAAGGAATAGCACTTCAATGTTTTCACATTTTTTTTTCGTGTTTGCGCCTGTTTTCTTTGCTGTTCCAATTAAGGGACAACTGTTTTTCCTCTCAATGAACAGTAGTTTCGAGTTTCTTTTTGCGATTTTGTGTGCAGTCGTTGTTCTATCTTTTTAGAGTGCATTTTCTCCTTTGTGTGTTTTATCATTTAAACCATTTTTGAAGCTCATGATCATTTAAAGCATAGCTATACATTTATGCAATGGATACAAAAACTACGGGATACCAAAAATCAACGAATTACATAAAAATCGTTATCTTTAGAAGCTAGTGCCTTGAATTGGTAAGAGAAAAGAGGAAATGACACAACTTTGGAGGAGAGCAAAGAAGGATATATAAAGAATCCATGTTTGTAAAAATAGTGACCTTTTGAACACTTGTGACATTTGTTTCTTGATTTCTTTGATTAGAGCAATAACGTCACTTGTAATAATTAAATAATCTACATATAAAGAAATCAACACTATGCGCCCCTGTAGGCAACAGAGCTTTGTTCATGGAATTGAAGTCATATTTCTTATACACCAATAGCAATTATACAACGCTTCTTCTTATATCTTTATAAATCGTTCAAATGAGATTATGTATATAACCCTTCCAAACCTTTGAAACATGAAAATCAATTACAAATCAATTATGATGGAAAAATTTGATAATGACTGCATTGGACCTTTTGTGCATGTAAGCTGTCCTATCCTCCAATTATCGCATCATATCTCAGAACTTCCTTATTTATGAAGCGATTATATTCTACGCCTCGATTTCAGTACTCCGCTCATCGCTATAAACATGGCATTCTTGTATACACTGTTCCTTAATGACTCTGTACTATGGCAGTTTAGCACGTTGCTCTTTCATTTGAGGCCGAGGTCGGCCTATCACATTGCGTGGGGGGGGGGGGGGCACAGGAAATCCCCATAATTCACTGAGATACGTGTTAGACCATCAATTGGAAGAATTAATGACTTCGGAATAGCAATGCTTAACAACATTTTGTTTTCCAATGTGCATGGCTTAGTACTTCGAAGTTATTTTTGTGTTTTGCTCTGCAAAAATTAGCAGTAAGTTTGAAATTCGAACAACTTGCTGTTCCGACATATTCTCTGTGCTTTTCTAATAGCCAGCTAAAATTTGAACAGCCTGCTGTCCCATTATTGTCTCTGCGTTTTTACAGTGTGCTAACCATGGGAGAAAGACCAATTCACCGGGAGCCACAGGTATTGATAGTTTCTGATGCTGCACGGGAGATCCTAGCAAGAGTAGGATGGATAGTTTATCTTAACTACAAACAACAATCCAGCGAAACAGTAGCAATTGAGTTTTTACAGAACCTGCATGAGCATTATTCCATGGTGAGAGGAAAACAGATAGCAGTCACTGATGCCATAATTGCAGAAGTTTCAGGACTATCAACCAGGGGATCTGTGCGGACTCTGAAAAAGGTCAGATTGCAGGACGCCATGAAAATCTTCTAGGATGAATGGCAGAACCCGACTGTAAAAGGAAAAGGAGTTTTACTGGCAACCTTGGGAGAGCCGTGGGCGGAATTAGTGAAAGTTATCCAGAGCTACATTACTTGTGATAGCAGGAAGGACGTGGTAAGGCCACGACATCTTAAACTTTTAGCTATGTTAAAACAAAAGTGCACCGTGAATTTGCCTGTGTTTTTAAATTCTTTATTGCATGATGTCGCCCGAAGAATGAGAAAATCTTACCACTTAGAGTCGGTAGTAAGTCACCATTGTAGGTTTTAACCCCGTATAGAAATTACCTGTATACGAATTCTAAATCACATGAAAAATAGAAATGCGAGAGCATAACACATAAAACACATATACACAGAGATTTCCCACTGGATCCCAAAACCGGGACTACCAGCTTGATTTTTCATTATGTTCCTTTCAATGTTACAATACATATTTATACATGCCGAAGCATCCAATACCATGGAACGAAAACCATCGCGTCCAAAACCATGGACCGAAAACCATCGCGTCCAAAAAACATGTGCGAAAATCTTGCACAAAACCATAGGTGGGTCCGCCCAACCTAACATAGGGTCCAAAAGCAAAATTTTTCGGGGCGCTGCCCCAGACCCCATAAAGTGGGGTTATGGGTACCCCTCAAACCCCCTATTAACTATGTGGAAAGAATATAACACAACCCAACAACCATGGCTTAATACGATTGATAGTCAGCCATAGCCTTGCCCAACAACAAAGTAGTTGGGAAGAACTAACTTTTGCAATAGATGGAGGACTGGCCTTACCGGCCCCAAAACAAAAACATGATACCGGTTCATCAAGTAGACCTCTGAAATGAAGGAAATCTGTTAGACTGGAAAGAGTCAGGGGAATGTTGAGGAATCGCCAGGCAGACAGTGGTCAACCTGTAGAAATATACAATTTTGGAGACGAATAACCCCCACAATTGGAAGGTGGGGAGAACGAAAAAGAATTGGAGGAGAATGACAAGGAACCAGAGGAAGAGACTGAACAATCCGGTCAGGAGGAAGGGGAACCAGAGTAACGCAGTCGAAGTCCACTGCAAAACCCCCTCCAAGAAGATGAGTTGGTGCAGATTCTTGCTAATATTGGTGAATATGCCCAAGCTCATAGGCCATTTAACCCCCACATCGAAGAAGGACCGCAGGAGAACTATTTTCACGGCAAAAGTACATCTGAAGAATTGTGTGATGAAGAAGAAAGATCATAGGAGCACTCTTCTCATGACAAAAGTGTGTCCGAAGAACTGTGTGATGAAGATAAAGGAGAAGAGGATCACTCTGCCCATGATGAAAGTGTATCTGGGAAAGAGAACGATGTAGAAGAAGAGGAAAAATCTATTCCTAGTCAGAATAAGCCAGAGGAATTCCATGATGAAGAGGAGGTAGAGGAAGAAGCTGCTCAGGAAACAATAGAGAAAGCTAGGGTTTCTACCCCTAAACAATTGGATCAACATAGCATTGAATAAGTACCCTGAGAAGAAAATAAGGCAATTGGGGAAGATGAAGGCATAGCACTTGAGGTACAAAGTCCAGGCCCAAGCAAACAAACGGCTGTTCCTTCCAAAAAAACAGAGGAAATTAAAATATTGCGAAAGGAATAAGAAAGATTGCTTAGCGTGATTAAGAAACTTCAGTAGCATATAAGGGTTTTGAAAATGAGGAAGAAGACAAAAAGGAACTCTGTCATAAAGCATACAACTGCTCAGACAAAACCCCTTAAGAAAAAGATTAACAAGACTCACAACCAACTTGCCATTCAAAACCGAAGGGAATAGCACCCAGCTATTTTCCATGTCGAAGTACAAACAGATCACATATCGGCCTGTGACAAGGAAATTCTGACAGAGGCACCATCCTCTAAGGAAATTCAAACCATAAATATGAGATGATGTAATAAGAAGATTCAAGTAAATCTCTCACTTACAACTACTATGTGGGATAGTGACTCAAGGATAGTAACTCTGCAAAGGTACTTGGTGAAAGCCTAGCAAGAAGTAGAGAAACTTATAGAGGAGACTGTCTCTCGAGAAAATTATGAAAAATTACAATAGTAGCTGAGGGACGTTAACTTATTCAAAAGCTAGGCCTTCGAAGGATGGCAAAAGGAAGAATAAAGAGTTAGAAAGGTAACTCATAGACTAGATATAGTCATCAAACAAATGGATACCCTATGCTCTTTGTACACTGACGTTCTAGTGTACAGGGCACCTGCTAGGAATTATGCTTTGTTTTCAATGGAAAGATATTTACAATTGAAAATTAATGTTGTTAAAGCAGGAGCCCCTATAGAAATAAACACTATTGATGACTTCATAAATTGTTGTAAGCACTATGGGGAGAAAGTGCAGAACCTGTTATGTGAATTCTATTTGTACAATCTGGTATTAGATGGAGAAATAGATCAGAACCCTGGCCCTTTTGTGGGAGATTGTTATCAAGAAATCTAGTGTCTATGCAGAGGTGCTAGTCCCACTAAGACAGGTAGCTATCTTAGAAACAAATAGATTAAAGTTATTTTCGCTTTCCTTTACGGGAAGTAGATAGGAGAGGAGAAAAGAATACCAACCTCAATCTTTCGCTTGGTTCTCCGCTTGTTCCTTCTTCCCTTTTACAGATGTTTGCCGCTCTTCCCTTGACCACTCTGCTTCAAAGAGTACCTCTAAAGTCAAAGCAGCATAATACCTTCAAGGTGCAGAGACCTATAGTCATAAACAATATAGGACCAGATATATATTGACCACATACATGCATATATCAGCTAACATACAAGAATGTGGAGGAAAACTCGAATAACTTTATTGATATAGAGGTTAGAAGAGAGGATTACAACCCATTGATCTCACCCATCTTCATCCTCCTAGCATGATAGCCCTTCTTCACCTCATGAAAATCTTAGATCACCCAACACTATGATATTGCACTAGGAAACCAATAGCACTTCCTTACAAGATACAAGATTCCAGCCTCTAGATCTCTGGGATGAGGGATCCATATATAGATGATTGCAGGGGGGTGAATCAGCTTCTAGGATTTTGATTAGTGTCCTCTCTAATAGTTCTTGATTCCACTTGGAGATTGATAATCTCTTACTCATCC
Source organism: Pinus taeda (assembly GCA_000404065.3). Taxonomy (NCBI): domain Eukaryota; kingdom Viridiplantae; phylum Streptophyta; class Pinopsida; order Pinales; family Pinaceae; genus Pinus; species Pinus taeda. The sequence continues at coordinate 168,473 of APFE031370301.1, read as the reverse complement.
CTGGGCGAATTCAGAGAGGCAAGTGTCACTGGAGAAGTTTCTAGAAGATTCCATGATCATACACATTGCAAACTGTCTCTGCCATTTGTCTACTCTCACCCATCACACCCTATAGAAGGGCTTTAAAGTATGCATCTCACTTTTTACACTGAGCAGGTGAGATGCATCGCACCCTCTGCACTGAGCAGTATGTATGGTCCAGTTTTGACCAGTTCTGAGCAATTTTCTATGGAGAACTTCTGGGAGATGATGTAATCAGCTGACCTTGTTCCTTTAGGGCATGAAACAACACTTTTAGGGACTCAGAATCCCTTGGTTTATGGACATATGTGATTGGTGTTGCAGTGCCCAAATATGTCTATAACAGTTACCCCCTAAAGCATGAGGTCATAGATATTTGATGTTGGGTGAAATTCTTTATCATGAGGATCCGAGGTTTTTTCGAACTGGAAGGAAACCTGTAATAAGATACAATACAATACATTATCTTCATAACGTTTTCATGATCTAGCTTAGGCGGGCATTCCCATGCTCAACTTTATAAATTAATTCTCATGTGCATAGGACAAACAACCGTCTATGTGGCAAACTGATGATTCTGGTAGAGCCATCATCCTTTGATTTGGATGATCATTTGTGCAACAATGATGTACATTTGATGCCTTTATTTTCTTGAATATATCACAACTTGGATGGATGAAACTAGATCTGGGGTTTTCAAGCTCGTCCATTCTTCGGCTGAAGTAGAAGTCGATCCACGTGAAAAATATTCTGGAGTCAAACATGGAAAGACACCGCCTCATTACCAGCCAATGATGTAAGCTGTTAATAAGCGCTAGAGGAATCACTGATAATGATGATGACCCTCAAGGTACTACAATAAAATCGGCGTGGTGTGAAAAAGGGACTTGGTGTTGAACACCACGCAAAATCTTTTGGTCGAAGGCCATTGATATCAACTTGTCGCAAGAAGTGAGAAACTTGCCGTTGAGGCATGCAAGCTTCAAAGTACTGAAAGGGTTGTTCCTAGGTCAACTTCTTGGATAATGAGATGTTGTTGACAAGAAGTGACCCATTGTAGGAGGGCCTTAATGAATCCCATATTTACGACATGGAACGAAGCAAATGATTTTGTGGAGGTGAAAACGATATGATGATACAGGTTTTAGGGTGGTGGTCATGAAAGGATGGAGCGTGAAGTTATTACAGTGGATGCGACACAAGATGGGTTGGTGAATTCTTTGATTGACTTCTCTTGAACATATCGGCGACACTGAAATGGATTGGTAGCATTAACCCCAAAGATGGATGGTACGGTCGACCAATGGTAATATGACCGATGAATGGAATAACCCAACCCGACTCAATCATGGTGATGGAGTGAAAGTGTCATGTTCAAGAGAGACTCACTACCAATAAAGTTTCTTCAAGTTTTCTTCCCAATTTTTCCCCAGTGATTGCTGACTAGTACCTCTTATTTTTGTCAAGCTTGAGGAGGATAACATAAGATTTTTCTATAATTTTCCCTTTGGGAAAACAGGTCGCTATGTTTTAACGCGCTTAGTGATAGTGAACCTCGTTCTTGTCTACATGGACAAGTTTGTCGCTATTGGTTCTAACAAGTTTAACGACAAAGACAACTCGATCCTTTTTCATTTTTGGAGAGTCTAAAAAGGGACAGAAAGGAAACTCTAGTAATCCTTTTTCGTCATATAATCCCTCTAGTTCGAAAAAGTATAAAATAATACGAAAGGGATGAATTTTCGATAGTTTTAATGAGCCGAACAAGACAAGCGCTCGATCGTTTTGTGTAATAATCCCTCAGGTCCAAAAAGATTAAAATCTAGAGGAGGGATAACACTCCCGATAGCTTTAACGAGCTGGAGAGGCCAACTGCTCGGCAATCTTTTCATATTTTACGAGTCAGGTGAAAAGAGCTTAAAGGAGACTCGTCTTTGAGGAACGAGTCATATATTCAGGTAGCTGCTAATTCCAGGTAAGGTTTAAAATTTTCCAATCACGGCAGTGTCACAAGGATGGATAACTGAATCACTCTTCATAGTTGTTCCTCAAAAGGGTAAACAATCAAATGGAGGCGTATGATCAACTAAAACAGAGTGGAGGTGATGGCAGGAACACGACGAGGGCTCAAAAGTTGATGATAATGCATTCACAATGGTTATTTACCGGAGGTTGGTTCATTTTTTAGTGAGCTTAAACTCTGGGGGAACATTTGCTCATTGCTTAGGTATAATTTTTAACGAGCTTGAACTTAACATAAAAATTGCTTGTGATAATGGTCATTGATATTTGACCCACTGTTAAAAATATGTTGTTTTGACGGTCATACTACCTATTCAATTGCTCCATCAAACTGATTAGAAATGAAAATAAATGTTTGAAAAATGAATTAAAACACTAATACCCTACTTGAATTATGTGAAAAGTAACTTAAAAGTGGTTTTTACCCCTCATTTTACCATTTCATTTGAACTTGAGATTGTTGGAGCTTTGGAGGTGTTTCCCCCCTTGATTTTTACTAGCTAATCCCGGGAGATTTTATGGACGATTCTTGGCGCTGTCTAGACCAGGTAGGAGCTTAACCTATGCTCTTCAGCTGCATTCCTTTCTTTTTGAATTCTGAGCATGTTTCCCTGTCTCCCTGAGCCTTTGGGGTTTGAAAAATTCACTCTGCCCCCATCGCACCCTGTGTACATCGAAAGGTGTGATGCATACTAGGCTGGCCATTGGCCAGTCAGTATTTATCGCTCCTAGTGCACAACTAGGGTGCGATGGGCGCAAGGAGGGAACTTTATGCACTGGTTTTTTCATAGAAAGTTTGCCTGTTTTTTGCGAAATCAGGATCTTGACTCTTCTCTTGTTTGTTTTTAGAGATTCATCGGAGAAAAATGGTTGTTACATGGCAAGAACGTGAGCATGAAGAAGAAGACATGGTTGCTTTACTTGATCCGAGTACGGTAACTGCATTGCGGAACTATGGTTTGCTCAATTTCTTCCGCATCTCTATCATGAGACAACAAATCAACTTGTTGCAATATTTCCTTGATGCATGGGATCCAACCAACCAGGTGTTCTAGATTAGAGGTAAATCCATCCCCTTGACTATCGTGGACATCTATTTTTTGACTGGTTTATCATGGCGTGGTGCCCCTCTCTCACTATCAGGTTCTACCCATGGGGGCGAATCTGTGAGGGATTATATTCGCCGATACTGTAGAGAAGGATCTTAGCCAAGTAAGGACGGCAATATCAACATTCGAGATGTCACTGACCGTTCTTTGAGGACCATCTTGTTCACCTTCGATAGACTGGTTGGTAGTGCGGCTCTTCACTTGGACAACAGGTCCTATATGCAGTATGCCTTAGAATGCCTTGAACTGAAGGTGTTCAACTAGTGTGATGCAGTACTCCTGGTAATAAAAGAATAACTTACCAAGGTGAAAAATGAGTGATCTAAGAACTTTGTCTATGGTTCGATTTTGACCGCTTTCACCTTGGAGAAGATCCCATTGATGTAGCCAAAATACATTTCACTTGGTTTTCCACCACCGACTGAGCCACGGATGCAGAGATGGTGGAGATAGTTTATCCTGAGTGTCCATATGTTGGTATGGATTTCTGGGGTGACCCAGATTTGGTGCTGCCAGCTGGTGAGTAGTGGAGTGCTATAGGTAAAATTTTTGACCATATCCCTATTTAATTCTTTTATAATGTTCTCGTGCTTTCTTTTATCGATACTAATCAAGACTCATGTGCTCATGCAGATATTGGACCGGTGTGACCAGCAGTGCGCCTGAGAGCACCAGTTGCCGTTCCAGCAGGAGAGGCTGTAGGGAGGGCTGTCCTTTGCGACCTAGATGTGGTCGAGACTCTTGCAGCATTGCAGGATCAGATTGAAGGCCTCACTCTCGATATCCCTGATGTGAGGATTAACGAGCTACCTCTGAGATTGCAGCGACATACTACTAGCATGCCATGTCGATGGACTAGGCTTTTACGCATGATTGCATAGGCAGTGACTTGTTATCACTAGCACCATTAGACTAGGGTGCCCCCTAGTATTTTAGTTTTTGGGTCATTTGACCGATTTTGTCTTGGACACAGAACACTATGTGTAAACCATAAACAGTTATATGTATATTTTTGATTTTCGGAGCTTAATTTTGGTTAATTTACATGATCCTGATGCAAATATCGATGAAATGCTTTTCTTTTATAAATGTCGCAAATGTTTATCTAACACATAATTTTTCAATGAATCTGTTAATGTTTTTAAGTTTATGGCAATATGCTAATGTTGGATTGAATCGAATTGTCTTTCCAAAACCTTGACCCTTAGGAACATGCAATAGATAGCTGGATTCCATACAGAATAGTTATCGGTGAGCTGTAGAATGACGAGCTGCGAGTCTAGCTTGACAACAAGTCGGCGTATGCCACACAGGATGGCATCAGAGAGGAGCTCTATCAGCACGCTATATTCAGTGGTGTTGTTCGTTGATCGGCCAATACATACCCCTCTGAAACTCACTAACTCATCGCTTGGATCAAAAAATGGCCCAGGCCTCAGAAGATAGGTTCCGCGAACTATGGCTCGCTCCTTCAACATATCCAACAAATGATTCCAATGGGTTCAACATTTGTAACAAATGAAAAAGTGGATTATCTAACCAAAATGATTGCTCTCAGCGAAAACAAAAATGTAACAAAAGCATAGGGGTTACTATATCTAGTCAAGCATAGTAACGCTTAAGGTACAACCCGTTGCGAGGTTGCGCTAGTGGAATCCCATAATAATCCACTAACTCATAGGTTCCTTTTGCTAATAGACGCTTAACAATATAGGGGCCCATCTATAAAGACTTGAACTTACCTACTCCTAACTTGTCGAACTCCTGGTCGTAAAGTAAGACCAGGTAACCTTCTGAGAAGACACGGGGTTTGACATTCTTGTCAAACTGCGCCTTGACTCGTTTCTTATGGGCTTCGTTAGCCAAGGCAGCATCATGATAGGTTTCATCCAATTGGATTAATTCCAAGAAATGAGCCTCCTCTTCTGAAGTTCCGGGGAGAAGGTGACAACGAGCTTGAGGGACGAGATTTCACACTGAATTGGTAAGATTGCTTCCAGGCCATACACCAATTGAAAGGGTGTAAACCCAGTCACATTCCTTACCGATGTCCGGTATGCCCATAAGGCTAAGTATAGGATCAGGATCCAACTCCATTTATGGACTCCAATCATCCTTTGCAGCATGCGCTTCAGGACCTTGTTGATTGCCTCAACTTGTCCGTTAGATTGCGGATAATATGGAGTAGAGTTGTTGTGGGACAGTCCTAATTTGGTAGCCAACTCAACCATCATATGATTGTGAAAATACAATCCATGATCTGTGATTATAGCTTGTGGAACACCGAATCTGGGGACTACATGATTGAAAAAGAAAAGAGCAGTCGTTTTGCCACTGTTGTTTAATGTAGGCATCGCCTCGGCCCATTTTGTAAAATAGTCTACTGCGACTATAATATACCCATGCCCCCTGGCTGAAGTGGGGTTACATATCATGAAATCTATGCCCCATTTGGCGAATGGGCCAACAGTGACTACTGGCTGCAGAGGTGTGGGTGGAATTTTGGTTTTGCAATCGAAGATTTGACAAGCATGGCAACTTTTGACTGCGGTTATGCAATCCTTGGACATTGTTGGCCAGAAGTATCCTGCTCGTAAAATCGTTTGAGCTGTAGCGTAACCAGATTGATGCCCCCCACATGTGCCTGAATGAAAATAATTCAGGACTTTGTTGGCCTCCTCATGTGTGAGGCACCTCCGCAGAACTGTATCGATACCACGACGATAAAGTGTATCACCGATGATCATGTAGTCTTTTGCTTGGTATTGAGTACGTTGCTACTCTGATTGGGAGGTATTAGACCTATATGTTTGGGTCTAGAGATAGATGATTATATCTCCATACCATGGATTGCTTGAAGATATCAGAAACAAAGATTCATCCATGATTGTTGTATTGGATGTTGAATCGTTGGACGACGATGGGAGATCAAATAGCAACTACGCGAAAACTAGAGCTTTATTTGATTTGGATTTTACAAATTCCAGAACAAACTCTTGAAAAATTACTATCCATTTGGAATATTTGCCCCCAGTAACTGTCGCGACAAGATATAATTCATGGGGTTGCAATCTGACAAAATGGTAGTTTTTCGAAAGAGGATGTAGTGTCGAAATTTCTGTATCGCTTGAATAGCTGCGAGAGCTAGATTTTCAACATAGGAGTACTTAGTTTCTGTATCATTTAAGTTTCAACTTAAATAATAAATAGGATGTTCAATTCTGTTGTCTTCTTGAACTAAAACCATTGGTATGGTCGTATCTACTGCAGCCAGATACATGTTATAGTATTTTTGATAATCAAGAGCATACATTAATGATGCTTTTATTAGGGATTCCCTTAAGGCATCAAAGGAAGCTTGTGTGACCTGATCCCAGATGAAGGGTACTTCTTTTTTCAATAGACGAGTATAACATTTAGCAGGTTCGGCATAATTTGGAATGAACCTCCTCAAAAAGTTTGATTTCCCTTTGTGTTTCTGAATCTGAAGCAAATTTGAAGGTGGAGGCGAATCAATGATTGCCTAAACCTTACATGGGTCAAGATGAATCCCATCCTTCGAGACCACAAAGCCAAGTAAACGACCAGAACCAACACAAAACACACATTTGTGTGGATTGAGTAATATCTTATAGTGTCATCAACGTAGAAATATCGTTCTCAAATGATGTGGATGATCAGTCGGCTTTCGCGAATGAGCTGGAAGATCATTGAGATATGGTTGAACAATGTTCTTGATGTCATAGAACGCATAATTCATTGCCCTCTGAAATGTTGCCCCTGCATTCTTTAAACCAAAGGGTAGCTTGTGGTACACGAATTTGCCCCACGGAAAAGTAAATGCAGTCTTTGACTTGTCCTATGGGTGGATATTTATTTTATTATACTCAGAAAATCCATCCATAAATGAAAAGATTTCACATCTGGTGCATTCATCAATTATCTGGTCGATGAAGGGCATAGGGTAGTTGTCTTTTGGACAAGCTTGGTTTACATCGCTATAATCAACGCACACTCTAATCATTCCTTGTTTTTCATTACAAGAACAATATTCGATACCCAACCGTTTAGAGGAACTGGGTAGATAAAACCAGCATGGAGAAGTTTTTCAACTTCCGCTTTGATGGCAGTGGCTTTCTTGGGGTGCACCTGCCGGAGCCGTTGTCATACTAGTTTGACATCTGGATACATCTTAATTTCATGTTCAACTATGCTCGAGTCAATGCATGGCATTTCCTCATATGACCATGCAAAGACATCTCTGAACTCACGAAAAAGAATGTAATATATTTCCAGTTCTGAAGGAGAACAAGATTTTCCGACATGAATATTATCTACAAAATTCGGTTTGGTAGAGATACTGATGGCGATAGTCTCTTCAATATTTAATAGAAAATAAAAAACTGAGGGATGGTCAAGGTCACTCGAATTATCTTCCTTACAATCCAGAGGATGGGAACGATGTTGGTAATCTTCCCATGGTGCCCCATCAATCATCATTGACTAAACAATTCCTTCATCTCTAGGATGTACTTATGACCAAGGATCTGAAGGGGTGCCATATTATTTAGACCTATCTATCCAAACGCTTGACGAGCGTTGATTTGGGTTCGCCTCCCATGCTGAAATAATTGATTGCTACAATATTTCTATTGGGCTTGGAGGTAAGACCTTGTGATGATCCATGCTAACATCGCGATCAGATATCTTCTGAATGGAAGACACCATATTGTAGGTTCCTACCATGGCCCTTTCCGCCAGATTGTTTGGAGGCGGTAAGGAAAAATTCCCCATTAATGTAGGGTCTTTTAGTAGGCCTACTCCGATATTTTGAAGTGAATGAGGGCTTCCGTGGATCATCAGAATGCTTACCGTAACTTGTGAATTATTGGGGAGAAATTTTTGTTGGTCGATGATTTAATTCCTCCTTGGAAAGGAAATGCAATCTTTCTAAAGTACATCGACACAACTGTAGCCATAGCATATATCCAGGGCCTTCCCAGTGGAATGTTGTAATCGAGGTTTCCATTGATGACTTCAACATCAATTTCCACTGCCTTGCCCCCCAGTTCGACTTGCAAGTTACTTAAAATCCCGAAAAGAGTGTATGTTCATCCATCAAATGCTTTCGACATCGTTGACGATCGCGACAAGGGTGGTGAGACCAAATTTTTCCAACAACTCATTGACATAATACATGTAGATGCTCCCTCATCAATAATCGTTCAATGAACAATTTTGTTGAGGGATTTCACTTGAATAGGGAAAGCAAGTTGAGCTGGTAACTCAGGGTCATATCCTTTATGATTAAAGGCCATAAGATTGGAATCTACTGGGTCAGTCCCACCTATTGCTGATAATAGAGCATTCTTTTGAGAGGGGAAATTTTGCAGTACCTCGAGTGTTGACATAGTAGACGGTGATTGGGCCAGGCCCTCTACCATATTATAATTCTATGCTGCTCTGGCACAGGGATGAAATGTCGATTTGTGTACTAATCCCTTTGGCGGCTTTATCGTTAGCTCAGGAATGATGGGTGGCACAACTTCGGTTGAAGATGTTATCGAACTACTAGGTTGATCAGTAGCCTTGTTGTTTGACAACTGTGGATTCCCGTAATATTTATTCCTTTTCGATATCAAAGCATCATTTTGCTATTTTGAAATGGAAAACATAAGCACTTGGGATGGGGAAACATTGTCACTAGCAACCAGATTGGTTCCTGGGTTTGGAAACGGATCATTCTATACTACTGAGGTTTTTGAACTCTTAAAAAGTTTGTTTACTTCAGCTTTATGAGGACATTCTCTCATCCAATGATCCTCATCTCATATCTGACATCCCGCAGGGGGTTTCCTTTGCCCAGAAGGGTTTTCAGAAGGTTTCTCAGGAGATGACTTATCCTGTTTCTTCTTTTTTCCCTTTGTTTTTCTTCTTGCCTCCTGGTTGCTTCGGCTCTTTGCCTTTGTCAGTTGACACGGAATTCACCTCCGAGGCGAGAAATTCTTCATTTGCATTTTGACTAGAAATCTTACGATGTTTCTTGTTTGTAGCCTTTGATGATTTCATACCTGTCGTACCTATCATGGCATCGCTGGCATGAGAGTCCTTGCTCGATTTAGGAGGAGGAGGAATGGAAAATTCTGGTCTAGGAGCATCAAGGATTTTCTCATAGAGCGTGCCAGACTGAGTATAAATAAAGTCTAGATATTGCGCATGAGAAATGACTTTCTCTTCAGTGATGACCCCTCCCTTTGCCACATCTTCTGTTATAGAAGGTAATAATGACTTAATAAACCATTGAGCTAATAGCTGATCAGGAACATATGTTTTCACCATTCTATGATGACGCCACCACTCATGGATATGATCAGATATATGAGTGGCTTTCGTCTGTTTGAAATTGGTAAGAAGCTCTGTTCCTGTTTCATACCTTATGGGTAACTAAAAATGGGTTAAAAAGGTTGTGGCTAGGGTGTTGAAGTTATCAAATGAAGCTCTTGGCAATTCAATGTACCATTTTCCTGCTGGACCAGTTAATGTTCTCTGAAAAAGGCGAAGCCTAATCGAATCATCATTGAGAGTGTTGGATGAACACCACAGATGAAAGGTCATCACATGATTCGACGGGTCTTCACCCGGATTTCCATTAAATTTAGGAATATCTGACGGAAGTTTGTGAGGAATCGCTGGCCACCAAGGGGCATAAGCAATTGGATTGTTTGTTAGCCAATTTAGATCCGGTAACTCTAAAGTTGCCACAAAGGGCAACTGTTGATTCAGGTTCAGTGAAGCATATCCAGGATAGGATGGTATAGCCTAAGCAGTGGGTCTTTGCATACCGGCATAATGCATTTGATGCTGATAACTTTGGTAAGGTTGATGAGCATAACCATTATAAAATGTATGATGTTGACCATTTTGAATATACAGTTGCCCATTACTTGCAAAGATCTGTTGCTCAGATCCTTGGTAAGCTTGTTGGAATTGTGGTTGTTGATATTGCACTAGCCATGGTTGTGAAACATGTACTGTTGTCCAATACTGGCCATTTGACCAAGATGAGGGGTAATTGTACCCGTTTGAACCTGGGTCGCTCCTGTTAGGGAGCCACTAATCGGTGATTGTGGTTGTGTCGAGGAGACAAGAGGCTATTGTATTGCAACCTAAGAAACTTGAGGTTGACATACAACAGACAATGCTTGTACTTGCGACACTATCACAATGGCTTGTGTAGTGGGGATATTCGACATAGGTAAACTTTGTTGCATTGAGTATACAACTCTTGGTTGTTGAGGCAGTATTGGCACCCAACTGCTAGATGTAATTCTAGCATGACCCGAATTATGTTGCGAGCTCCCATATGGTTGTTCTCCCGGATGAAACATTGAAAGGGTATACTGCCCCCCATATGGTGGCAATCCAGTGCTCAAAGGAACGATTGGGATTTGGGGATAGGAATGCCCAAATTGATGCGAAGGATCAATTTGTTGAGACTCAACATAAGAGATTCTTGATATTATTCCAGACGAACAAATGAGAATAGACCATACTGTCAAAATAGTCCCTGGATGGACGCCATCTAGCGGTTGAGAGCTAGTTGGGACAGATGGCATATCGGTGAACATTGTTGGAGTAGTGGCAGGAGGTTCTGCTGCTGCTATGTCTGATGACACAATCCTAGATGTCGACGGTTGTTTAGACATGTCTAGTCTATCCAAGAGATTTCCTAGCGATTCTACAGGAACTTGTGATGAAGGGAGACTAACTTCTAATGAAGAAGGATATAGGGTGATCCCAGCTCCAAAGTGCAATGGAGTACTAGACGAAGGATCTTCCACAATCTCTTCTATAACAATCAAACCAGGTGGGAGACGTAGACTGTCAGGCTCGTAAAATATTTCTGGTGCTGAAGAAGGTATAGGTTGTGCAACGACAGATTTTTGGGGAATAACACCTTCTGAATCAGCTGTAGATGGAGCCAGCTTAGAATTAGAAGTGTTTACCATCACACTAGGATCCGCTCTAATGTCCTCTTGTGGCTGTGGAATTTCTTTTGTAGAGGCAGGGATACCAGAAATGGTTGGAGTAACTAGAGTCTCTGAGGATGTCGGAACACTTGTTCCAACCAAACTAGGGGACTTTGATCCGGTTAAACAAGTTCGCATTGTCCAAAATAGTTTCGTTTCTAGAGTCAAAGATGGTTGACTCGTAAGTATCCGCGAATGATGGGGTTTTGATTGAATTTCTTCCATGATTGTGGATTATTTGATCAACTGAAAATAAAGGGGAAAAACGATTCCGAATTTAAAGAATTTTAGACGCTTTGACACAACTTGCTTTTTCAATTTTTAAGAGTCGAGAAAAAGCAAAAGATGACTCTAGTCGCCTTCGATTTTTAATGAGCCTGAAGTGACAAGTGCTCAAATGGACCTTTTCCTTTAAGGAGTCTGAAAAGGAATGAAAGAGACTACTCTGGAAGTATAGATAGAGTGATTACCAAACCAATCACAAAACTGCAGAATACTTTTTACGGTACGACAGTCAATCTTCTCGAATGCTGTGTTCACTGCATTGCAATCAATAGGGTGGCATACACAACTTCCTAAGGATAAAGGATGTAGCCTATTGTGGTCTCCCAATATATACTCGACGGTACGTGGGAGCACAAGTCCGTACTGGCACTTGTCGTCTCAAAGAGGAGGAATCACCAAACCTACAATGAAAGCGATAGTTACCAGGCCTTACAACGACGGAATACATCTCTAGCCTAGACTTCTAAATGTTGTGCATTAGGTTCCAAAGAATTTTTATGTTCATTGAATTTATTTTACAGTTAATATTCCTTAAGAATTTTTCCTTTCAGGTTCACCGCGTGATGTAGATATACAATTCCTAAAATGCAATCGAAGATGATAAACAATCTTTTAATCTTCTTTTTGCAATGTAAATCCTAGCTACTAAGGAAAGAGAAATGAGATTCTTTTCAACATAGAGCAGAGAGCACACACTAGATTCACTGTCCTAAATCGAAATCAATAAGCAGTCTAAATGCAAATGCACGTGCATGTATTTGTTTTCACTTTCTTAATGTGTGAATGATAAAAAGAATGGTAAGTACAAATTTGAATTGTTTCAAGTAATGGTACTAACGATTTTCTTTTCAAAAACAAAAGGAAGATAATGATGACACTTTGTGATTTTGAACTAAAAATTGCTTTCGACACTTGAAAAACTACTAATTCAAATCAAATACAAGAGTAACAGTGTAATCGACCATCAAGAACAATAGAATTCTTTTCTTTGTCTGAAAAAGACACTTGTGACACTTTCAAACCGAAAGACAACAACTTCATTATGTTACTTCTTTGTAAAAGAGGACTGTAAATGACGAACAATACATAAAAACATTTACAATTCTTTGTACTATGGAGGCTGAATCATGCAAATGAAGGGAGTTTCCACAGAGGTATACTAATCACAGATAGCAAGACTCCTAAATAAAGCTGAAGAGAGTGAACAAGAAACCAAAATCTGGAAGCAGGAGAGGTCTTATTTGATCATTGCACCTATAACACAGGGAAAGTGCGATGCATCTCACTTACTGCACATGGGAGGTGCGATGCATCCAGATTCCCAAAAGGAGATGGTGCGATGGTCTAGGGATGAGACTTCAACTTGGTTCCAGGTCACAGTTTGTAGCTTAGTTCAGGGATTTAGGCTGAGCAAATGATAGTAAGTAAATGCAAATCGCGGGGGCTGATCTAATGAGGCTACTTGAGCCACCGCCAGGGCAATTAGGATGTTTGCAAATCAATTTTTCAGTTTATAAACAAAACCCAAAGATAGACTGAGGCAACACTGATCTACTTTGCACTTGCATAGAAAATGCAGTTCGAAGGCTAGCTGGCTTGACTTCAGGCTTCATCTGTAAGTTTATAAAGTAAAAAAATATAGACAAGCAAACAAACTAGTCGCTCCCCAGTGGAGTCGCCATTTTGTTATCGGGAAATCTAGTGTCTATGCAGAGCTACTAGTCCCACTAAGACGGGTAGCTATCTTAGAAACAAACAGATTAAAGTTATTTTCACTTTCCTTTACGGGAAGTAGATATGAGAGGAGCAAAGAATACCAACCTCAATCTTTTGCTTTGTTCTCTGCTTGTTCCTTCTCCCCTTTGATAAATGTTTTCCACTCTTCCGTTGACCACTCTGCTTCAAAGGGTACCTGTAAATTCAAAGCAGCATAGTAACTTCAAAGTGCAGAGATCTACATTCATAAACAATATAGGACCAGATATATATTGACCACATACATGCATATATCAGCTAACATACACGAATGTGGAGGAAAACTCGAATAACGTTATTGAAATAGAGGTTAGAAGAGAGGATTACAACCCATTGATCTGAGCCAGCATCATCCTCCCAGCATGAAAGCCCTTCTTCACCTCATGAAAAGCTTAGATCACCCAACACTATGATATTGCACCAGGAAACCAATAGCACTTCCTTACAAGATACAAGATTCCAGCCTTTGGATCTCTGGGATGAGGGATCCATATATAGATGATTGCAGGGGGGTGGGTCAGCTTTTGGGATTTTGATCAGTGTCCTCTATGATAGTTCTTGATTCCACTTGGAGATTGATGATCTCTTACTCATCCTTGGGCGAATTCAGAGAGGCAAGTGTCACAGGAGAAGTTTCTGGAAGCTTCCATGATCATCCACCTTGCAAATTGTCTCTGCAATTTGTCTACTCTCACCCATCGCACCCTACAGAAGGGATTTCTAGTTTGCATCACACTTTTTACACTAAGCAGGTGAGATGCATCGCACCCTCTACACTGAGCAGTCTGTATGGTCCAATTTTGACCCGTTCTGCGTAGTTTTCTGTGGAGAACTTCTGGGAGATGACGTAATCAACTGACCTTGTTCCTTTAGGGCATGAAACAACACTTTTAGGGACTCAGAATCCCTTGGTTTATGGACATATGTGATTGGTGTTGTTTTGCCCAAATATGTGTGTAACAGAGATGTCCAACTACACGCATTTATTTCTTTTGGTGTTAATCAAATAAAGTGGCTTAAAGCCTATAATGTCTTTCAAAAATGGAAAATGGATTAGACTTATGGGTGAGAGGAGTACCTAGAGACCCACGGAAATTACGGAATAAACATAGTAGCCTAATGAGAACTCAAGGAGTGATTGAAGCATTGGGACCTATCCACACAACAGTCATACGACAAGGGACAAAATACTTCTTTATCATCAAAGACCTTGCCATAGCAGAAGCCAAGTTTCGATATCAGACTTCTAATTCGAACATCCAAAACCGAGAACCATTTAATTATGAGAACTTTAAGTTAGCTACTGACGGCCTGAGCCTTTATGGTGACCTCGTTTTGAGAGAAGGACCATCTTGGTTAGGCTATAGATTTAGAAGTCCAATATTTGGCACACTGCACCAAGATATCAAGCCTTATATGAAATTCTTGAAGGATAGACAGGAAATTTCTTTGAATTCCTAGCTAAAAATCATGGTTGTAGACCACCTCATGAGATCCCTTCTCTAGCCTATTCCCTAACTGCCTTGCATGTCAATTATAATGTTTTCATGAGGGCATGAAAAAGGGTATGCAGGGGGGTGTTTTGATCCCTAGAGAAGGTATATAATTACCACTCACTTTGTCATCTTTTCCTTGAATTCATCACTTATTTATGTTATGAAATAAGCATATGGAAAAATACTATGATAGAATCTAGAAGAATTGTATGCAACATAAAATGACTAATAATTACCCTTTTCCTATGCAGAAAAAGGAGAAAATGGAAGATCGTCGTTCTAAAGGAAAAGACAAGACAAGGTTAACTGCTGTCCCTTTGACAAGGAACGACATTCAAACAAGGCAATCTAGATTGGAGCATATCAACCAGGAAAAGGAAAAGGAGATACCAAATGTGTGTAAGAGGACAAGAAGATAACTGAGAGCTAAAAGTTTGGTGAATCCCTCAGTATCCTTTGATCCTGAGGGATCGCTACCTTAACGATTCGTTGTATCATTGATATCTTCGCTTGAATACTATAAGAAGAGGCAACATTGCTAGCCCAAAGGATAGAACTATTGTGGTTTTTATGAAATTACTGTTGTAATTGGAACTTTGATCCTCGACTCTCTCTAAGAACGATACTGTAACTCTGTTTTGATGCGTAATATATAACTGTGGTTGCTGTTCTATCTTTGATTATGGAGTAATCGTAAGCAGTGTGTCCCTGGAGGCTAAGGGCTCGGCCCTGGTGGAACACTTGCTCTTGTAACATTATTTCCGATTCGTGTGTGGTTTGATTTCTTCTATTCGCTCTGTTCAATAATCTAATGCTCCTTACTATTTTACATATCAGTTCTGTTATATTTCATTTCTACTTGAATAAGTAATGTTATTCTTTGCAGCAGGAATGTTATTCTATTCATTCTAACTTTATATCGCATCACTGTTCCTTTAACAATTGATATAACATTGCTATTCCTTACAGATTGCCATTGCTGTTCGATTACAGAGTAACAATGTTGTATATTCATAAATTACTACTACTGTATTTATCTATGGTTTACTCTTAAATGTGATTGCTGTTCATTTGGGATTTCTATTCCATCGTGATCACAATTGCTATTTCTTTATAACTGTGGTTCATACTTGTTGGATCGAAGCTCAGATTACTGTTCCTTTCAATATTAAAGTGTCGTGTGTAATATTTGATTTGGTTTGTTGTACATTTACATTTGATTTAAGTTGCTGTTCCATATTTCATTTCCATTAGTTTGGTGTCCTATTTCCGTTTGCTGTTAAAATCATTTCTAAAGTAAAGATTGTTACTCAATTCCTGTAGGATACAATTATTGCTTCATTCATTTATGTAGGTTAAGGTTTTGCTGTTCAATCCTATTAAATAGATCAGTTACTGTTCCATTTCATGTCATTTGAATTATCATTGCTTTAGTGTACAGAACAATTTGACACTGTAGTGAACATTGATATATTTTGTCCAGTTCCGAGATTGATGATCTTTTCCTTGATTGCTTCTTAATTGCATCAATTTACAAAGGGAATAGTTACCACTACTGTAACCTTGACTGATAAATTGTTGTATCTTTTGAGTGCATGATTTGAGCTTTAAGTTTAATTTTGAAAGTAGATTTTATTCCAAGCATCCGTTTACTCTTGTATTTAAAGCACTATACTACTAGCACTACTCTGACAAATGTCTGCCTCAAACTGAGTACACTCTTTGAAATAACAATTCGTTCCTGGATTGATAATTAATGTAGGGTAAATAGAGGTGAAAAAGACCCTTTTTACTGCTCGACAGCAGGGGAAATCAAGTGACAGGCCGTCAACTAACAAAACTCGTAACATATTTTAGTTGAACTTCAAGCAAACATAATGGGGAGACGATGGAGTAGAGAATGAAAGAATCCTAGAACCCCAAAATCCTGTAAATTTTTAGAATTGTAATTATTGGAAAGCACAAAGATTGAGGGATTTGGGCATTAGAGTTGGTAGCAGGTCACAGGAAAATTGAACCATTTACAAAAGGAAATCAGTTGCAAAAGCAAGAATCGAGGGACCCTTTCTCTCTCCTCTGATAGGACACGTGGCTAGTAGTTTTGGTGTTTTCAGATACCCGAAAGGCACTTTCTGGTGGAAATGTGGACCTATAACAAGTCGACAAATGGAATGTATGACCTCAATATGACATCACCACCACAACAAATAAAACTTGGAGGAAACCCCGTAAATATTTGTTAAACAAACTTTTTGGAGGCACCAGGCACGAGGGCACCATGGACTATTAGTTGACAAAATGAAAAAAGACAATATTTTTTCCAATACATAGCACATTGTATTAAGGTGGGGTCATACCTCAAAAATCCCGGATCTCGTAAATTTTTTATAATTTCATTTTGAAAAAGTACTGGGATTGGGAGCTTTGAGCGTTGGAGTTGGCATTCGGTCGTGTAATCTGGAGAACCAAGAGCATAGAGAATTTGTAGAAGGAAATAGGCTCCTGACGGGACCCTAAAGGAATTAGCACCTAAGTGCTTAGCTGTCAATCATAGGAACCCTTCCTATGGTGTAAAATCCATAGGACCTAAAGAAAAAGGGACTAGAGGTCAAATTCGACAGTTGTGGCAGTAATTTCTTTTATAAATTAACAAGTGTCGAAAAGTCATTTAGGCCTATAGAAAAGTGCTTAGGCATGATGAATGAGTCAAAACATGATTGTTAATGCATGCAAAGAGGTTGGTTCCATTTCATTAATGGCTACTATAAAATTAGTCCCAAGCCAAGGTAAGCCTCCTCTGATGTTACTTGCATGCCATCAAGAAATAAATGAAGAGAATGGTTATGGTACATCATAGTGGGAAGCATATGACCCCAAAAAAACTGCTACATCTACTTCAAGAAAGAGATTCATGCCTTCAGTACACTGGGGCCTCTGAGAAGTAGTTAAGAAGGAATGGGGAGCCTTTCTAAAGTGCTAGACTAGACTTATTGAAGGTTCTTGTTGAGTGTAAAGGGAAGTTTGAGGCTCAATTCACAATATCCACAAGTGGCTCATTATTGTATTTAATAGAGTTTTAGTGGCCTAGATTTTTTGATGGAACAATAACATATAGTTCCATGCTGGAACACATTACCAAGTATAAAGAAACATAGACATCATGAAGGACTATAGAGACAACTTCATTTCCAGCGTAGTAGATGAACAAAATAGTGGAGTGCAGTTATGCAAAGTGGGGAATGCAGAATTATTGTGAGCTAAGGGTGCAACACTGTGAGTGTGTGTGAATAGAAAGAGTAACTTAGGCTAAGTGTTAACTGAGAAATATAGTAGAGCAGAGGTCTAAGCTAAGAACCAGTTGAGCAACAAAGAGTTCAAGGAAAGGCGTTGGTATTGCAATAGATCAAATTTATATTTCTATGCCTCTGTATTTAGTTTGAAAATCGTATAAAAAGTAGAACAATGGATAGAACAGGTAGTGGCCCGCATTTGTAAGAGGTCCATGCCTCTTGAAAATTTGTGGCTTGCTATCTAAAGGGAGTTGGGCCTCTTGTGAGTGGGTGCTCACAAACCAAATGATGTAATTAAGTAGGTACTTAATTTACATCATAAAAACAAACAAATTGGTGGTTTTCCCCCCCTTGGTTTCCATGTAAAAATACTTGTGTCAATATATGTTTCCTACTCATTTGAGGGATTGTTGGTACATGTGATTAGCTTATCTATTTGTTTAACTATGAATGCACTCACAAGAAGCTGGAAGTAATATAAGAAAAAAATATTTTTCCTTAAAGATTTAAGAACCTCACAGTTACTGATTCACCCCCCCTCTCAGTAATTCCTTATTCCAACAATTGGTATCGTAACCAAGTTCCTTCATAAACGATTTAACCACTGGAAGGTAGATACATAAGGAATTATGTCTAGGAAAGAGAGTCAGGATTCTTACTCAAGTAAGATACCAGTCTTTGATGGGACAAATTATGTCATTTCAAAAGTTAGTATGGTAGCCTATTTTATGTCCCTAGGTGTAGATGTTTGGAATTGATACTGGTAGATTATGTTGTCCCTAATGTCCCTCCCACTGATGAAGATGGTAAAAAATTGTATATAAATGTTATGAAACCAACTCACAAAAGAATAGAAAAAAGAGATCAACGCCTTAGAATTCAACCTCTTCGAGGGGGAAACCTCCTTTACATTACCTAAATGAACTATTCTTGGATGATACAAATGAAAATACCTCCTTTCTATATATAGGAGTCTAAGGGGTCATAACATAATCAGAGCCGACATAACAATAATAATGTAAGGGCACAATAATAACAATAGTGGGCTTCTATGGGGCACAATAGTAACAATATGGGCACTACATGGGTACATCAATATAATAAGTGGGTTGTACTAATAACCATAAGGGGTTACACTAGTAGTATAGGGGCCTAACATCTAAACTAGAACTAGTGTGTTAGTCATTATTTATTGCATGCGGATATATGTATTTTACAAAGGAAAACTAGTACATTTATTCAAGTAAATACTTGTTTTATTTTCCACAATACTTATTCACACAAATCCATATTTCTCTTTGAAACATCTAACCCAATAGTTCTACAAATCCATGTTTCTCTTTAAAATATATAACACAATAGTTATATCTTCATACATTTAATAAACTATTGTTTCTATGCTTCTGCATATGTGTTTTTTTCACATAGTTATTTTCAAGAACCCAACATAGTTTCTCTATCATTTATATACAGTTATTATGCATTTGTTTCCATGAAAGTATCATAACAAATCTCTCATACCAATAAAGTATCATAATCAACCTTTCTTTTGGGCATAAGAACTAAGATAACAATAATGGTAACCCTTTATGCATTAAACCATGCAATTAAATCAAACTATCAAATATGCAACACACAAATCATTTACCTTTTTACTCACCAAAACATGTAACTTTTGCAACCTCTTGCAAAGGAATTAACACAATTAACTTATCTTTCACGCATAGAAAGATATATTCTTTCCAAAGAAGATTCCTATGACTTATATTATCTCTGTGAATTTCATCTATGCATAGGTTATTACATTTTCTCATAGCTAAGTATTGTTTTTCAAAAGAACTCTCTTACCCATGAGAATATTTCACAAATTACCCTCTTTAATCTATATTCACTTCCACGAAAATGACTACGAAATCCCTTTTTAAGAAAAGAGAGTCCATCCTATATTTTCTTACATAAAAGGCATATGCAATGTTACATAAAAAACATATGCAATGTTATATAAGAACAAGATAGGTTACTTATCTTTTAATACTGCAAATATATATAATAACAATATTTTTCTATATATAGTAATAACAATCTTTAGCTACATGTAGTAATATATTTTCTCCACCAAGAAACATATATAATAACAATCTTTATCTACATGTAGTAATATATTTTCTTTATCAAGAAATATATATATTAATCAATCTTTATCATACAGTAATATATTTTCTTTATCAAGAAATATATATAATAATCAATCTTTATCCACATGCAGTAATATATTTTCTTTACCAAGAAGAATATATAATCTTTATCTACATGTAGTGATATATTAAATTACCCATACTAAGGTTATTTAAGTAAAAATCCTCTTTAGGTTATTAAAGTAAAAACCCTTCTCTTTTATGCATTCTACGCATTCTACTCATCCATTAGAAGAGAAAACTAGAATTGGAATTTAGTTTGCAATAGTTTAAACCATTAAGAACTAAAAACATAAAAACTTACCTCTGCATCATAAATTGTCATAACTCTGCACCTCAAATTACAAGGCACCATTGAATCCAAGGCAAATCGCCATTGTGAGCAACCGTTTCTCTGTGGTGTTTGTTGTCAGTCCCATGGTGTTTGTTTACAATCCCCCATGCAAACAATCCATGGACACACTTGCTTGGTGTTTGTTTATTGTCCCCCACGCAACCAATCCACACAAACAATGCCATTCCTGGTGTCCATGCTCAACCCCATGCAAACCTCTTCTCCCCTGATTGTCGAGTGAATGATAGACATAAGTATAATTTTCCCACAATTTTTCCTCCTTTTTTCCCCCTCTCTCCCGTAAGAGATCTCCAGTGAATAAAGAATGTTAAGGGTAGTTATCAAGAAATGAAACCTAACTAAAACGGTTAAAGATAAACTTTATTAATAATATTCTATTCATATTGAAATTGCAAATAATAATTTTTATTTTACTTAAGTTTTTACATGAGTATTTATGATAGGGATATTACACCTCGTGGTGCTTGCATTCCAGAGTCTGGAAAACCTTATGCACATGCATTTATCAGTAGGATTTGTTTGCGGTGCTTGGGCGAGAGAGTTTTGCATTAATTAATATTATAAAACAATTTTATTAGATAAAAAAGCTTTATCTTTACAAATTTAAAGGACATGACAATGATGTTGTTGGTAATTTGGAAGTCGTATGAATTCAACGCCCTTTGTTGGAAATGCCACCATTTTTATTCTGTTGAGTTTTGGAACAACTAGACGTAAGAAGGTGTAAAGAAATAGTGGAGCTAAGAATCACCGCCATCTTCGAAGACTATGTATTCGCCAATGCAATGAGATACTAGAGCTGCTAGGTGTGGAACATATAATGTTTTTGGAGAGAGTCGATGCATCTAGCTGTCCCAAAATCGAGTGGGGTGCGGGAATAATGGAGCATAATAAATCCATGATTAAGTCGGTCCACTATTAAATATACATTATTTGAAGAAAATCATTGGCATGGGTGAAAACGAAAGCCATCATCCTAACTAAATTTGTTGTTGCTACACATCTATGACACTTGGTTAATTCTTTAGTTTCCACTTTGCAATAAGGTTGGCATTATTTGCGAAAGATATCTGACAATCATTGAATCCACTTTATTTCAATGCAATACATGCTACACCAAGTTGCGTCATCAAATGTACGTGTAGCCATACATTTTATATATTTCATTTTTTTTCAAATAGTCTTTATTGAGCCAAGAGGCTCATTATACAACTCGGTATGAGGGTGTTGTGCAAGTATGTTTGTCCTCAACGTGGAGTTGGCACATGTCCCTCTTAAAATAAAAATAAAATATTCTCTAAATAGAAAAGCAATGTCCACTATAATTAGAAAAACAAACAAACAAACAAACAAACAAAAATGAATATGTTATGCATGTTTAGTTAGTTTTGCATATGATATAATATAATTTCATGTAAAGTAATTAGAAGTAAAAAAAAATGTTAAAAGAAAATGTTTTAATGTTGCATATAATAAAAATATTCAATATGGGTGATACATAAAATATTTTAATATGAATTAATATCGATGTATACTTGAAAATATATTAACAACCATGATATAATATAATTTCATGTAAAGTAATTGAAGTAAAAAAAAATTAAAATAAAATATTTTAATATTGCATATAATAAAAATATTCAATGTGAGTGATCCATAAAATATTTTAATATGAATGAAAGCAGTTGTCTATAATGCGACTATTTGAAGGCCTTTCCGGTGGCTTTTTCCCGTAAAAATCCGGCAGCAATTTATTGGAATCGCAAGTTTGATAGCTAGTTTCTACACAATCAAAGTGTCCCAGGGGTTTTTCAGGGTGCTGAATCCATATATGCAATTAAAAACCCATTTTAACTGCAACAAATCAATATTTAACCTCAATTTCTTCCGCAGGATTCCGTCACCGGAATCTCCAAAAAATCGCATTATAAACAACTCCTCGATAAAGTCTCCCTTGGTTTCGCAAAAGAGACCAATTGATCCCTTAATGTATATAATTTGCAAATCCCGTGTACATAATACGAGCAGTGACACCTAGTTCCTATAAGCTACTCCATATAGGGTTGACCGTGTACATAATAAGAGTAGTGACACCTATACGCTACTCCATGTAGGGTTGAAATTAGGAAGAAGACGTTGCCCAATAGAATTTCAAATAATTATTTTTAAAAAAAAAAAAAAATAAAATTATCTTATCTACCTTCAACCTGAAGGACATACAAATTAAAAATTTACCATTAAAAGAAATAAACTAAGACGAATCATAGATGTCTCAACGGTCATAATAAGGTAAAGTTTTTAATTTGAAAATCATAGCAGCAAAGTTGTTTATACCTGCTTCATATGAATGTTAAAAAATATATATTTTAGTTTATATTTTTGGGTTGAATGTTTTTTATTTTAATTTAATGTGGATGAGGATTTATTGATTTTTTATTTTTATTTTTTTAATTGATGGTCTAGATTGATTTTCAAAAGATAATATGTTAAGGAGATTTTTAGTTTTAATGGTTATCGATGATTGTATTGTGTCATAGAGTTTTAGGTTGCATTGACTCTTAATAAATTTAAAAAATTATATGGCTCCATGCTCACCAATTTTCTAGGGATTTGAGATTATTCCAATTTTAGTAAGTTCATATTCTAATTAGATAGGGAAATTAATATATAAACAAATTTTATTTAGCAAAATGGTATATTTTACAATAAGATGTGTAATTCTTTTTTTTCTCAAATTAAATTAGATTCATGCCACATGGATCCCCGCCCACCAATTTCTTTGGGATTTGAGATTATTCCAATTCGAATAAGCTCATATTATAATTAGATGGGGAAATTAATATATAAACAAAATTTATTTAGCAAAATGGTTTATTTTACAAGAAGATTTGTAATTCATTTTTTCCCAAGTTAAAGTTGACCCATAACTTTTTTATACATGGTTAATGAGGTAAATGTGTACATTTGTAAGGCATTCTTAGTGTTGCAATAATTTTTTTGTTATATTTATAAAGCTTTTGGCTATATCAATCATATTATTATTTTTTTTAATGTAATTGTACTAATCAAATATGAATTTTAGAAGCACCATTTGTAATTTTAGTAAATATATTGAAAATTTTCTACTTCTTACCTTAATCTAGTAATACAATTTCAAAAAATCATAATTACAATAAAAAAAATAGATTATAAAATCAACTAAAATATTATTATTTAAACCTAAGACATAAAAGAAAGACTAAATGATAGCGTGTCTGATACAAATAACATAACTAGTTAGATAGGTGCACACTAGTTTAGTGATCGAGTGAATCATGCCAATTCAATACAAATTGAAATGATGGAGAGGTGGTAGACAAGTGGATTTTCAACCAAATTTTTTAATTTTTAAATTAAATATTTTAGTCTAACAATTTTTATTATATTAATAAATAATAAATTTTTTTGTATTTTATGAATAGAAAACTAAAAATATTTAATAGAAAAACTAAAAAATGTTGAATTTTATAAAATTAAAATTTATAAAAACTATTTTTTTTAAACTTGACTCTATCACAAAAAAATAATTTATTTTATTAAAGGGTAGTAAATTTATTTATTTAATTTTTAGTGAAAATGTCATCAAAAAAATTGTTTAATAATTAAAAACTCACATCAAAATTCACACTCTTATAAATTACATTAAAGCTCACCTTTTTAATGAATCATTTATACAATTTTTAATGAAAATATATTTGATTAATAATTAAAAGTTACATATTTAATTTTTATTTTGTAAATTACTTCAACTTATATTCATAATAAAAAGGAAGGATACATCAATAACATTTTCCAGAGTTCACATAGAGACCAGCTAACCCAGCAACCAATAGCAAAGCAAAATTGTCAACACCATAATAACAATATCAACATTTAACCACTTGATCTACAAAAACTCATTTCAGAGAGGTGACAATTCAATGTTGACATAATTCATAACCACAATACATGTAGCCAAGTAAAGCGCATAGTGGGCGCATATAAACCAACAATAGAAAATCAAAATATGCATTAGACTATCCATAGAAAACTCCATTAGTAGCCTAAAGGCACCCAAAACCAACCAATGCCCTGTAGAAAATCACCAATAGATGTAGCGCAACATTCATAATATACCATGAGTCGCACATTCTCAAGAGGTAATACAACCATCCTCGAAAAGCCCATGAATTTCTACAAGCTCAGATCAAAGAAAATGACCTCCACCAATAAGACAATAATTTTGCAAATGAAACAAAATCCATGCACTACAATTGAACCAAAATTAACACCAAAAAACATTGTAGCCATTTTGCTAAAGAGAGCTAGTATAATTACGTTTCTAGAAGATAAAAAAATAATTTCTTTATCATACCACCAATACCCATGACCACACATGCTAGGAAGACACTGTATAAAAGAACTGAAATCCCTCCAAATAAATCCCATAACAAAATTCAGAGATACATGGCACCCAAAGAATCCAAAAGAAATGGAGCATAAAAGCAAACAAAAATACCATAGCTCCATGCTCCAGAAACAGAGATAAGGTGCAAACGGCTCTGAAGAATCCAACCTGTAGGACATGTATCAAAATTGAGGACAAAAATACCTAAAACCACCATTCCTAGTCGTGGTTCGAGAGAATTAAAGTAGGTGTTTGAGCATTATCATCCAGAGGATCTGTAAGATCACCAGAGGAAGAATCACTCACAAAGAAGCTTTCCACATGAGCTAGACATTAGTCCACATTATCTAGATAGAAGCATTGGTTTCACAACATACACTTAATGTCCTCCAAACAAGAAAAAACATTATAGGTCTCCACTTGTTTGTCCTTAAAAATAAGCAAGAGAATCGCCATTTGTTGATGAAGAGCCAGAGAATTCATAAAATGGAGTTGCCTTCTCTGGAACCTGCTAAGATTAGGGACCCATTTCATACTCTCCCCCGCCAATTCAGAGTCTAAATGATACGGTAGTTCCCTATACTTTTTCATCTCCAGCAACAAGATTTCCTTTCTTACTTCCAAAGGAACAACGTCAAAAAATGTTGCAAAAGAGTCGTAGGAAAAAGGGAAAACCCCTTTGTACCCAATGTCACTGCCACCGCCCCTTCTGCAGCTCATTCTTTACCTAGGAGGCACGAGGAACACTACTAACGAACAATATGGATAGATACAAGAAGAATGCTTTCCAAGAAGAATATACAAAGGACGAGATAGGGGACCATTAAACCCATATCGAAGACAACTATGTCATCACCCAAAAACCACACCACATGACCAAAATCCACCAAATAATTAGGCTTATCACACTGCAATGGCACAATCCAAGGTAGAGACAACCAATGTGAGTTCCTAGGAGTGAGAATTGACATAGAGATGCTAGAAACCAAGCCAAGGCCTCTAATTAAAACTCGAATTTCACCGACAAACCCCTACCACTGAATACTTTGTGCAAATTGAAAAAACACAGAAAGCTAAGGGCCAAAGTTTCAGCCACAAGGTTCTTCCTAAACAAAAAAACACCACTAGCAACAAATACCCATTAGGGTAGCATTTCAAGTATCATTTCAGAATTTTGTTTTGTTTGCATAATACTTTGGATATGTGACACCGATATTCGGCTTTAGAATGACATAAGAGGTTAACTGTGAATAAAACAAAGAGCACTAGCGAGAATCATGCGTTAGCTTTAATTCCGTAGGAGAAATATACAACAGCAACATACAAAGAGGAAAGGACAGAAAGAAGAGAACTCTCCTTTGTACACTGAGAGGAACCGGGCGTAGACAGGTAGTTGGGCGATTTACCTACCAAGTACCAAGCAGTAATAAATCAAAGATGCGCAAGGTCACTGTCCTAAATACACTTAACTACATGGTGTATGTACACCAACATAACAGATTGAGAATTTCTGGAATTTAATACACTTGAGACATGGCTGGTTCCAGACTAAGAGAAGAAGAGTTAAGCCTAGAAAAAGATGGGACAAGATGATTTACAATTTCTGGAATTTAATACACTTGAGACATGACTGGTTCCAGACTAAGACAAGAAGAGTTAAGCCTAGAAAAAGAAGGGACAAGATGATTTACATGCAAGACAATCGGGAGCCATAATATAGTAGAGCTTTAAGGATAGTTTGTGAAGTGGATGATTAGCTAATAAAATTGGAAGACATGGCTTCTGAAAACATAGCGCAGGAAAAGAAAAACATGGATTGTGAAAATGTAGCAGCAAGAGGAATACATTTTGTCTTGGTTCATGGAAGTGAGCATGGAGCATGGTGCTGGTATAAGATTGTGGAGCTTCTTGAGAAAGATGGTCACAAGGTGTCAGCAATCGATCTGATGAGTGCTGGTACAAGTCCTGTTACAGCTGATTCCATCACCTCATTTGAGGAATATAATCAGCCTCTTATGCACTTCCTTGCCAAGCTCCCACAGACAGAAAAGGTGCTTGCATTAATTCTGATTATAAATCCATACTTAAGGTTGAAATCATTTTCTTGTTTTCAATGGTCATTAATGCAGTTCGAGGAGATTATGCTTGAACTTGACCTACATGTCTTCTTTGGAGTCCTTTAGCAATTAGACTGATAAATACAAGTGTACCCTTCCAGATCAATAGCTCGATAAAATGGGATATCTGGCCTCAAGGGATCATTTCTTCTGAATTCCTTTCCTGTACAAATTTTGGTGAAATTTCTTTGTTAGATCTCAGCAAGCTCAAAGCCACTGAACCATCGTAGATATTGACTAACAAAATGTGCAGTAGTTGAATAAAGGATGGAGACTCGTCATTGCTGTCAGATCACTTGCTCAAGTGCAGCCACACCAACTTTTGAATTGATGCTTTGTCCAATGCTGATCATTCCTGGCCTTAAACTTCTTTTAAGCCTTGGCCAGCTGTTCCTGCACCTTTGGTGGATCTACTTAACTCTCTCAACAAATTTGTTTCCTTATCTACCCCTGATTCTTCTAAATCCTTGATTGCTCGCCCTGCTCAAGTACAAGATGAAATGGGACCTGCACAAGATATCTCATACATGTCTCAAAGGGTCACATGTTGGCAGATGAATGCACAGCCCAGTATTCACACTGGTGAATATATGCTAAACTTCCATCCCATGTCTTAGGGTTTTTCGATTGTATCCCGATTCCCCGCAACAAATGCACCAAAATCCTATTCACCACATCAATCTGTCCATTGGTTTGTGAATTGAAGGCCATTGACCTCTGCAACTTAGGGTCCATCTGATTCCCATCATGTGGTTCATAAATTACTCAAAAACTGAGTATCTCCGTCTGACACAATTGATTTTAATAAACCAGAGCAAACCTACACAGATGAGTAAAGAATTTGCATGACTTCTTCACCTGATATAGTCTTGCATGGGAGTAAAACACACATTTTGCTATATCTGTCCACTACCAAAAATGAATAATCATGTTCTTGTTCTTGATGATTTTTGAATAAACCACCAGTAAAATCCATGGACATGCTTTCCCAAGGCTGCCTAGGCACTAGCAAGGGAATGTACAGTCCTAGCTTACAGTTGGTTTGCTGGTGCAACACAGTTTACAATCTGATGCACTTTGCAACATCATTCTGCGATTTGGGACGACATACATACCCTTGCAAATTAGAGACCGTTTGGCTTACACCAAAATGACCAGCTACCTTTAAGTTGTGGGCTTCACATATCAGACAAATTCTAGTATCTCCTTGTGGGATGCACAATCTACCATTTGATGTAACAGTCTATTCTGTCCCTCCCTTTTCACTCTCATGGTAAACTACCTTGAGTTCAGCATCCTCAACATATAATTCTTTGTAATCTTCATGGGTAAATGGTTCCAATTGCAAGACTGTACTTGCCGCCGCTACGTTGGTGGCTGGTGGTCTGGAGTCTGGATAACATGCTAGCATTTTTATTTATCATCCCCTTCTTGTATTTATTAGAAAGTCAAATCGTTGCAGAAATCCCATCCTCTTGAAATAGCAAGACTTCTTTATTTTGCTTTGAGTTTGAAAGTGCTGCCATGGTTGATGATCCATATAGCTCACTGTCTCTTTTGCCAATACGCAGTGGTTCCATTTTTTTGTTGTTTGAAACAATGTGCTTCCATTTCTACCTCATCATAAGTCAGATAGTTCAGTAGCACCCCAGAAAATAACTGAGAATGCTAGCATGCCAGTCTTTCTCCTTGCATAAGTACTGCTCCCCTAGGCATACCCTGAGTCATCGGTTTAGATTTGAAAAAATAATTGGATGTTGGGAAATGCTAGCACTGGAACTCTGCTAATTTTCCTCTTCAACTCCTCAAAGGCATTTTCTTGTTCCTTGCCCTGTAACAAAGGTTTATTGCCAGATATCACAGAAACAAGAGGTGTAGCACTTTTGAAGAAGCATGCTATAAAATTTTCATAAATATTGAGTAGCTCCAATAATACTCTGAACCTCTGTGGCATTATTTTTTCCTTAAGAGTAACAGATTAGATTATATTAGCAAAAAAGTGCCAAAGCAGAGAAGAGAAACATCCACAGTATCCTGAGACAAAATATTGTAGAAGGTTTTAAAACTATACTAGTTTAGCCAGTTTGACTGCACCTCAATCCTACTACTAGACTCCAAAAGAAGCCATATGGATACAATCTATAGAAACTGCCATGAATACAATAACATCTGGCTGACATCAAAATTAGACTAGAAATATCTCCTAATCATCTTAAATTATCAAGTTTCTAGTAGCTGCTACTCGGTTGAGGTCAGGCAGTTCAGCTGAGGCAGATTGGGCTGAATTTGCATAAGATTTTTTGTGCTCACTTCCTTGGGCATCTCCCTGCTGTAATGCCTGAAGCTACTACACTTCGTATTAGAGACATTGCGTGTCTGCATTCAGATTCTAAATTTGTTGACATTGTGAAGAGAGGATATTGCTTAGTGTTTTCACCTGAATTGAGAAGTGATCCATTTTCCAGCCTAGCACTGCTATTTCCATCCTAACATCATCATCAACATCCCTCTCATCTCTGTCTGTTCCTCTCCTTTGTCCCCTTTTGTCCTCCATCACAGTGAAATGCAGAGTTTGATAATTGTTCACTGGGAAGTTGAGCGCTCTATTCTGCCTGCCCATGTCAATTTCCCAATTGTCCCTATCCACAAGTGAAATCCTTCGCAGAACCCCCAAATCAAAGACATATATCACTCTTGCACTTGTTCTTGATCTGCGCGCAGATCACCGACTGTTAAATTTGCTGGAGCATCAAAAGAATGCCAGTATTAATAAACTACCACCCTACAATCTGTGATCCATTCTTCGTCTAAGGAAAGGTCGCCAGTAATCAAATCGCATGCAGGGTCTGCCTTGAAGAGCAGTCCGATTCTTTCACCCGTTGCTTGCATGGAACAAATCCAGTGAAAAGCCGTGTCTTTCCTCCAAATTATTGAATTACACTCTCCTCTGATTCCCATGATGCTGCTTTGGCTACCACAGTACCCTTCCTGACTTCAACGGCTCACCTTAACCACATTCACATGCACTGGATTCAACATTTGAATGCCATTTACTTGGCATGCATGGTGGGTTGTAATAAGATTTTTATTTTTTATTATTATATTCATCATCAATGGTCGACGGTAACATTGTTTCCTGCAGGGATCCATTGACCCTCACAGTTCCAGGAGGTAGTGTTAGAGCTTGATTTGCCAACTTATCTACTGCCTTGTTTAGGCCTCTTAAGACATTTTTAGCTTTGATATGAGGATCGAGGTGAGTGATCTCATGATTCTTAGATATAGATGACGAAGACTAGAGTGCAAAGGGAAAGTTCCCAATCAAGACGACGAATGGAGTTGTTAGAGTCGCATATTATAATTAGAGATCTGATTAGTAAGGATTGTCCCAAAGTAATGCCATGAAAGAGAGCATACATTTCAGCCTGATTATTAGAGGCTGTGCCTAGGCTCAATGAGTATTCCATCTCAATTTGTCCTTTGGGGACAAGGAAAACCCCCCGCCCCCGCATCTTCTGCCCTTGAACCTATGTGACATATTGGGTCTAGGCCACTCCAGTATTGCCTTGATCTTAGCAAGATCAAGTCTCAAATGCTGCTGAGAAAATTCACACTTCTTCAAGTTTAGAAGCAACCACTGTTTCGCATCATTTCAAATACTAGCTTTAGCTGCTGAGTATGCTCTTCCCGTGTCTAGCTGAAAATAAGGATATCATTGAAATATACAATCACAAAAGAATCTACAAATGGATGGAAGATTTCATTCATGAGTATCATAAATGTTGTCAGAGCATTGCAGAGTACAAAGAGTAAAACCAGCCTTGGTTTTAAATGTGGCTTTCTATATATCTTCCTCTTTCTTCCACACTTGATGGTATTCAGACCTAGATCCAGTTTAGTGAAATATTTTCCATTTTGTGGCTGATCAAGCAGGTCATCAATCCTCAATAATATATAATGATTCATGATTGTTATATGGTAAAGTGCCCAGTAGTCAATGCTACGCCAAGTCCCATCTTTCTTGGGAACCTACAAAACTGGTGCTCCACATCGGGAAGCACTTGGGCTTGGCTCCTTGGTCGAGTAATTCTTGGATTTGTCTCCTGACTTCCTCTAATTCCAATAAAGACTGTATCTAGTATGTACAAACCAATATTTGGCAATGGGGAATTTAACAATCATTCAATCTCATGCCCCACCCCACATTTTGGAGGTAACCTTTTGGGCTATTAGAGCATTTCCTTGAACTGATTTATTAAATTGTCCCACTGCTTCCTCTGACTCTTAGTACAGCTTGCACATAAGGTCTCTGCTTCTAGACCCATCCCATCAGCTTTTGGTTTCAACACCAACATCACAGACTTTCTACCAACATTAGTCAACCTCTTCACTTGGTCAGTTGTTACAAGAGAGATCTTTTGCTTTCCCTTGCAACCTCTTCACTTGGTCAGTTGTTACAAGAGAGATCTTTTGCTTTCCCTTGCAGGCATTGATGAGAATGGTCTTCAATTCTCGACCAATCTATATTTATGAACTCTTATGAGGAAAATGGCATCATTGTCCTACAAGTAGTGGCCGCCAAAACATGACATTTTTATGGAACAACGTCACATTCCACCTAATCCATCTAGCTCTCATTCATGGGAAATTGATCGTACGTTTTGCAATTTAGTGTCTTTATGTAGACAACCCAATGGATAAGGCTTTGGATGGTTATAGGTCTTCAATCCCAACCTCTGAACTCAAGTTTCTAAGATTAAATTCTTTTGAGTCCCTGAATCGAACGAGGCACTGATTTTTGTCTTTTAAATTTGAATTTAATGTGGAAGAACTTTTCAGGTTCTTCTCCAGCTTGTTTTTTTGCACCACTATTGCTATGTTCTGCTTTATGGTCCAAGCCAGCCTATCATCTGGGTCTGAATTGCATTCAATTTCATGTCCTTCCACAGTTGAAGTCATGTTTTTTCTTCTAATGATGTTTTCTGTTATGGGGTTGAAACTTAGGGTGCAGTTTCCAGCACTTTGTCTGTGCCTCTCAATATTGCAATGAATAATTTTGGTAGAATCTTTCTATTTCTGCAAAAGATTTACTTGTTTCCCTTGCTTGTTTTAATTCTGAGTTTTGACAGAGCTTTCTTTCTGAGATGCATTTCCAGAGCTCTTTGTTGGCCCTTCCCCTTCAGCTGAGTGTACAATACTTTGCTGCAGGCATCATCAACATCCTTGACTTCGAACTGTCCCCTGTACCTTATTGTGCCTTATTGGGTTGCACTGTATTTCTATGTTACTTGGGAGCGGGAGCGGAAGCGGGAGCGGGAGCGACCATTTTCAGAAGCTCCCGGTTTGGGAGCGAATCCGGGAGCGATTTTTAAAAAAAATATATATTTTTTATATTTTTTAATTTTTGATACATATATGTCAACAAAAACATGTAGAATGATGAATTAGACATAAAAAACATAAAAAAACATAGATTGATCATTGAACCATATCACATCAATCATCTAGAATTATAATCGTCATCAACCATGTCCACAAGATAGTAATTTTACACATATTACAACTGCAACATATTGAGTTCATGAATCATGATTCATCACATTCAATCTTAAAGTTTCAACTTCAAGTTTTTAAAATTGAAATTCAATAGCATTTATCATCATTGATCACCAAAGTTGTAAAGGTACTTGTAAGCTAAGTTTAACCATTACAAGAAGTAATATCTTAGATATTTCTAAGTCCTAACTTCTAACTGTTAACATGATATGAAATGTTATAAATTTATAAAATGAAACATGAATAATGAAATGAAATGAAACAACTTTAGTTATTCACGAAGCATCATATTCATAATTCACAATCATTACCAATGAGTTATAATTGCCAAGGCCCAACTTCAAACTTCAAATTTTCATTGTCACAGTGATATATTGTTTACAAAAATATCATTATGATATGAAAGAGTCAAGAGTCAAGAGTCAAGGACTCAAAACTCAACAGTTATGAAAACTAAAGTCCAATAGAAACTAAAAAAGACAAGTAAACTGCAAATGATAAATCTACATGTGGCCCTTGCCACGAGAGTCTCTAGGAGTATAAGGAGGTCGTGGTGGTCTTCTCGGAGTCTCTCGACAGAACGACGACCAGAACTAGAACCTCCACGTGAGGGTGTAGATGGAGGTGGTGACAACAAAGGAACAAGACTCGGACCTCGAGCACTGCTACTGGATGGTGGAGGTGGAGGTGGAGATGGCATGGAAGCATCATCTTCATCCCTTACAAGTTCCTCTTCCAGTTCTTCAATATGTACAATGCCATCCTCCAAATTGTCATCCTCTGGGTGATTGTCCCAAATTCTATATGTGGGATCCTCATTAGCCCGATCACATTAATGACTCAACAACCTCAAGTTGTAGTGCACATAAACCAAGCTTTCTGCTCGGTTTCATTGAGTCTGTTTCTTTTCACATTATGTATGTAGCTATAGGTGCTCCAACACCTCTCTGCAGAAGAAGTATTTACAACCTGTGAAAGAACTTTTTTTGCCAATTTTGGCAAAAGTCCCTGCCCACCATATGTTTCCCACCATGTGAGATTATCAAATCTATCTCTGTCGTCCATTGCATGGAAGTTACCATACAAACCAGTG
>APFE031370301.1:59687-119650 GCA_000404065.3 Pinus taeda | reverse complement strand
AAATAGGAATTGACTTTGTCAAAGTTGAAACAACTAATGGCAATGGCTAATAATAAATTTCATGAATGCACAGTTTTCAATGTGAGTCTTTTAAAGCCACATGGGATTGTGTTGGCCGCAGCCTACTCGAGGTATACAAAGAGGCAATCTAGAATAAATGGCTCATGTCTCTTATCAACAAAGGCTTCATTAAGTTCATAGCCAAAATGGGTGACCTAAAGTTGATTACTAGTGGGAATCCTATTACTCTCCTCAATGTATCCTACAAGATTTTGACCAAGGCCTTGCGGTTTCACTAACTCTTGCCATAAATCATCAATTTGGAGCAAACTAGTTTCATCCAAGGTCAGTATATCCTTGATAATATAGTAGTTGTTTAGGAGGGTATAGAGTGGGCCAAATTCTTTGGGTTGAAGGCCCTTTTCATCAAGCTAGCATTGAGAAAGCCTCTGACTATGGAAAGTGACCTTTCATTCTAGCCATGTCCCAGATATTAGGCTTTAGGAAATTTTTTGTCTAGGTGGTGGAAACCTTATTTGTAGGTGCTTCAACTTGTATATCTAATCCAAATGGATAATCATATAATTTTCATCTATCTTGGTACTTTTTGGGCGGAAATTTTGGAGGAATTAGCTTGCAGGGTCCACTTTAGGGGCAAGTCCCACTTTGGTGATTTGGGATCTGTAAACCTCTAGAGCTGAATTGAGGCATCAAATGGTACTTTTTGGGGTCATAATTTGCAAGCATAGCTTGCCCTGTCAATGTTGTTCTACACAGAAAAATACTTTCAACGATGCAAAATCACCTCAATTGGAGTTTGTATGCAAAATTTATGCCTCCCAGAAGTTGAGTTATCCTATTGACCACCATGTTACCGAGTGGATGTCATGTTAACCCCCATTACTCACACATGTGGAGATAGTTATGTGTACTTTCAAGAAGATTCTGAAACTTACAAACCCCTAACATTAATTGAGGGTTAAGGCATGCAAAAACCTAACCCTAACCCTAACCCTAGATGACTATCAAGTTATGTCAAGTACTGGAAGTGGTTCCATTCTTTTGGTATTGTTATTGTTCCATAGTTGAACAACGCATCTAGGATTTGGATATTGAAGCATAACAAAAGAGGTAGAAGACTCTATAACAACCATTCAAGCCACAGTGTCCATGGCAACTCCATAGAGTGTCCCTTTCTTTGTACCTAAATTCCATAATTTAAAAACAAAAAAGTAGAGCATAGACCCCACCTTTTCACCATATTGGGTTTACTAGGTCATGCCTTGTGCTCATTTGGATTCATGGTGTGTTTCTTTTCTTGTTTATTTCATTTCAATTTTAGTTGTTTCCATAATTTAGAGTGCTATGCTAGTAATATTAATTTGAAACCTAAGGTAATAAATTACGTAATAAAATATTTTAGAATATCTTAAGGTTTGTTGTCACAATTCCAATGGAATATCAATGGTAGTATACAGATCATATCAATATCAAAGTAGTTTTCTTTGGGATTTTGTAGGAAGTTGCAAGATCTGAGAATTGGCTTAAGAAGGAAGTCTTAGAACTCTATCCATGGTGGATGAGTCTAGTACTATCAAGTTGTGTCAAATACTAGAAGGGGTTGCATTCTTGTGGTATTGTTACTATTTTTCCATAGTTGAATGGAGCATCTAGGAGCGGGATATTGAAAGCATAACAAAAGGGATAGACGATTTTGTAGCATCCATTAAAGCCATAGTCTCCATGAAAACTCTAGAGTGTCCCTTTCTTTGTACTTGAATTTCATAATTGCAAAAAAAAGAGTAGAGTGTAGGCCTCACCTCTTAGCTAGATTTTCTCCCATATTGGGTTTACCAAATCACATCTTGTGCTCGTTTGCATTCATTTCTTGCTTCTTTCATTTCGGTTTTAGTCATTTCCGTAAATAAAGCATCATGCTAGTGATATTAATCTAAAATCTAAGGTAATAAACGGCATAATAAAACATTTTAGAGTATCGTAAAGTTTGTTGTCATAAACTACAATGGAATATCCATGGTAGTTTACATATAATATTGATATGAAATTAGTTTTCTTTGGCGTTTTGTGGGAAGTTATGAGGTCTAGGAATTGGCTTAAGAAGAAAGTCTTAGAACCTTAGCCATGGTAGATGATTCTAGTCATAAAAACCCTCAAGATGAGGCAAAGGAGAGATTTTTGAATTTGGAAGAACAAGTTGTTGATATATTTCACGACATGGTCCTCCTCATGGTGGCTCTAGAGAACAAGTTTGTACCTTTTGGGGAGTCTGGTTGGTGGGTTCTCCACAAGCTCCTTCACACCCTACTCCTCAAGCACCACAGTAGTCCTCTCCTTCCATGAGCAAAAAATTGCTACTCCATTGAAACTGTGCTCTGGTCTCAAAGCTTGGAAAGACATTTTGTTGGTCAAACTCTTCAGAAACCTTAGCTAGTCTGATTGGTAAAATTGTGCTTTGTGGGTTAAAACCATAGGTCGCACTGCTAGAAACCTAACATAACCCTTCACTGCATTGCTTCGTAACCTATAAATGAGGTCGAAAACACAGGTGATGGTCTTCACTTAGAGATTTGGCTTTGATACCATGTTAGTTTTCTTAAAACTCTACAAACAAATATGTGAATTTTACTAAGAAAAGCACTGAAAGATTTGAATCAACAGAAAGATTTGAATGAACTGAAATTGAATATCAATCAAGTGACAATTCTTGCATTGCTTAATTTGCAGAAGCCTTTCAAAGTGGATATGGATGCAAGTGGACAAGCTATGGGATCAGTCTTGATGTAGGGAGGTAAGCTAGTATGCTATTATTCTAAAACGTTTCATGGTGGAGTCCTAAACTACCCTACATGCGATATGGAATTATTAACCTTGGTTCAAGAAATTAAGAAGTGGAAGCACTATCCAATGGGAAAGGAAACCATTATCCACACTACTCACCAACCACTACAACATTTGCAAGCCTAGAGTAAGCTTTAACAAACCAAAAACTACAAGTGGATGGAGTTTTTGCAATACTTTCATCTAGTCATCAAATATAAGAATGGCAATGCCAATAATTTGGCAGACATGCTTTCAAGGCCACCCACCTCCAAGATCACAAATTTTGAGAATTCTTATGCATAGGAACCTTTCATCCAAGATGCATACAAAGAGGTATACATGAAAGAAAGGACTTTATAGAGGTGTTTCAATAGATACAAGGCCAAATTTGTGTTGAAGAAGGTGATGGTAAGGCTGACTATCATCTCTAGAATGGGATGCTCTAGAAGCTAGAGAAGCTCTATCTTACTAAAAGTGAAATATCTTAGCTTATTAGAGAGCCTCACATCTCCAAGATTGCAAGACATTTTAGTGTTGGGATGACAATTTCCAACTAATAGAGGTATGTGTATAAGCCCTGTTACCCACCATTTTTTGGGTGATATCCATAGATTTTTTTTTCTAAAAGATGGTCCTCAGCCGACAGCTAGTAAGCCCCATGAAGCCACAAACTAGCTCATTGTGCCACTTCTTCGCCACCTGACCCAACCATGTGGTCCCTCACCCATCTGTCATGATCGTATTTTTGAAGGTGGGTCTCCCAAGCCTAAAGGTATGCCTTGTCATATGGTAATTGAGTATTGTAGTTTACTTGTCATGGAAACTTTTGGGCATGGATTAATGGGGGGATTCAGCGAAAAGAGTGGGCTAGGTCTGCACTCTTGTCCAAAACTAGGGCCAAATTCCACCTTAGGACATCTCATATGATGAAGATGATTATTGCATTGGATTCCTATTTTCGAGAGGTACAATTTTGATATAAAGATCATTTCATTATGACAAGCAGAAATGTAATTTTGAATTTATTCTTTCTCATGGAAAAATTGTCTAGGTTGGCCTTAGTCAAATGTAGGCTCAAGAAGCCCAATGGATGTGTCTCCTCACCCTCAACGAAGTGTATAAATAGAAGTGATCCTTCTCTCATTTGGACATCACTCATTTCATCACATCTTCTTCTCTCTCCTCTCTTGATTGGTTTGTACAACTTGGAGGCTCTCTACTTCATACATGTGGAGGAAGGCGGATTTCTGGATTGGTTTTGGAGGCTGAAAATTTCAGGGATTAGGGCATGCATTGACCAGTGTTGACTTGGAGTATTTTACCAGCGTTGACTTCTTTTTTGTGGGCAAATTTTCGATTTCTACAGACCGCATTCTTTGGCACAGATTTCGAGGTGATTGGGGACTATTTGACCAAGTTGACTACTCATTTAGTTTCTGGTTTGACAGCAAAATTATAGTAGACTTTGACTGGGTTGACTAAGAAGGTTTTGGGTTGACTTTGACTCCCTTGGCAGGCCACATTCTTCTGTTGTTGACCGCGCTGCTTGGAGGATGTTTTGGGGCTTTGACCACTGTTGACTTTCTGGTTAGGACTGCATTGACTGCCGAATTGGCTGTTGATTTGGCATAATTGTTTTGGGCTTGTATTTTTGATATTTGTACTCTCTCTCTATGTTGAACAATTAAATAATAATAAGAAGATTTGATTGAAGGGTTTCCCCGCATTAGGGTTTGTCCCTGGCATCCGCCACATCTTGTGTCTTCTTGTCTTGGCTTGTGTTTTGCATATATTTTTATGTTCTATTTGCATTTATTGTCAATGTGTATAAGTTAATGTGATTGCTACTGAAAATAATTGGAATTTGTCATTGGACTGATAAGGAACATTGAAGTAAATTGTGCTAGAGCATAGAAAATACAATTGTTATCTAAAATTTATATGGTATCAGAGCTCAGGTGAGGACAAAGCCCAAGCAAGAGTGAAGCAAAGCAATCACTAAGGGAAGTTGTTGGACAAGGACTTGGAACTAGTCCCAATGACGACTACATCTTTCTTCAAATTTGAGGACAAACTTAAGAACAAATATGACTATCATGCATGGAAGATGACTTTGGATTTGACATTAGAAGAAAATGATGCCATGGATTATGTCAAAGGAAGAATAGCAGAGCCTCCTTCAAATGCATTCGCTGCTGCACAAACCAAGTACAAGAAAGGTGAGGTTAAAGCTAAGAAGATTATTGTTGATTCTACTCATAAGCCTTTGGTTGCCTATATTTCTGATTTGGAAACATCTAAGGAGATGTATGAAAAGTTGGTTGGGATGTTCAAAGTAAACAATTCAAATGAAATTCTCTTTCTCAAGAACAAGCTGAAATATATCAAGATGGATAGAGGAGAATCCATCCAAGCCTACTTCATGAGGATTACCGAGATCAAGAATGATCTCCTATCTATTGGTGAAGACATTGGTGACAGAGAGCTCTCTGTTATTGTACTTGGAGGCCTTACAAGAGCTTGGGATGTGTTTAACACTACCATCCTCAACAATGACAGGATTCCGGGATTTGATGAACTATTGGCTAGATGCACTCAAGAAGAAATAAGGATGATAGAAAGAGACAAACCCTCAAATGGAAACAATCCTACCTCCTTCTCTGCTCATTCTAAGAGAAGGAACAATGTTGGTCCAAGGAATCAAGGACAAGGGTTCAAGCTGGGATTCAAAGAGGAAGGACAAGAAGGTGCTTCAATTGCAATAGGTTTGGCCACTTCGCTAGAGAGTATCCTCACAAGAAGGATACTCCAAGAGATGATGACAGCAATAACAACAACTTCAAGGGCAATGACAATCAAAGGAACAATAGGTTCAACAACAAAGGAAAGAAGAATGCTCCCGCTGTTCGAAATGGAAATGGTTGTCCTCCCAGGAAGTCCAGAAACTCCAGGTATGAAGAATTTAATGTTGTAAAGCAAAAAGAATTTTATCTTATTTCTGCCCTCTCCACCACGTCTCCTTCGAATACATTAGACCATTGGTTGATTCATAATGGTGCCTCAAGGTACTTCACTAGGTACAAAGAAGCTCTTTCAAACTTGGTTGAAAAGAAGACAAATATGGAGATTATGCTTGGGGATAATGCCACTTATCCCATGAAAGGAATTGGGACCGTTACTCTTCACCTAAATCAAGGTCAAACCCTCCACTTACAAGAAGTGTAATATGTACCTGATCTGAAAATGAACTTGGTCTCTATTTCTACGATGGAAGACAAAGTTTTCAAGGTGACATTCATTGATGGGAAGGTTCGAGTTTGGCAAAGGAACCTAAGAGATGCATTCACTCTTGGATTCAAGGTTGAAGGTCTTTATCAGGTTGGAGGAAGTCCGTTGGGAGAAATGGCTTGTGATACTTCTCTTCAATCCAAATTATGGCACCAGAGATTTGCTCACCTTCATTTCAAAGCCTTACCCGATGTAAGGAAGATGGTCATGGGGATGCCCAAATTCAACTTAAATCATGAAAGTGTTTGTCAGGGATGTGAAGCTGGAAAACATACAAGGGGGGCATTACCCTCAAGTGAGACTCAAACCATAGGTATCCTTCAATTGGTCCATTCTGACCTATCAAGTATGATGCCCGTGACATCTTTGGGTGGATATTTGTATTATGCTATTTTTGTGGATGACTTATCTCATAAAACATGGATCTATTTCTTAAAGAAGAAGGATGAAGTATTCAAAAGGTTCCACTCCTTCAAAGCCTTGGTCGAGAATTAAACATGGAAGAAGATTAAAATATTGAGGACCGATAATGGTACCGAATATGAGTCAAATGAACTCAAAGACTATTGTAGAGAAGTTGGCATTAAGAGGGAGACCATTACCACATATACTCCTGAACAAAAGGGTGTTGTTGAAAGGAATAATTGTACTATCATAAAAGCCACCCGAGCTCTGCTTCATGATTAAGGTCTTCTAGAGTTCTTATGGGGAGAAGGTGCCAACACCATTGTGTATGTCCAAAATCGATGCCCACATCAAGCTTTGGACTGCAAGACACTCAAAGAAGTTTTCACCGATAAGAAACTTGATATCTCTCATTTTAGAATTTTTGGTTGTCCTGTATATTTTCATGTATTGAAAGAGAAAAGAAACAAACCAGATGCATCTGGGAAGAAAGGAACGTTTGTGGGCTACAGTGAAACTTCGAAGGCATATAGAATATATGTGCCTGGTCAAAGGGAAGTGGAATTAAGTCATGATGTCACACTTTCGATGAAGATTCTGCTCTTAGAAAGATCCGAGATCTTCCTATTCCAAGGAAGGAATTAAGTCATGATGTCACACTTTCGATGAAGATTCTACTCTTAGAAAGATCTAAGATCTTCCTATTCCAAGGAAGGACAATGATGATGTTGATGCAGATAAGTAGGATGAACCTTCGTCTGATGAACCAATGCCCGATGTTGAAGGTACGATGGATCCCATTGATCCACCTCCTAGTGAGCCCTCTACTTCAAGGAAAAGGCCTTTGTGGCTGAAAGACACTCTTAAAGATGCTAAGAAACATATCATATCGAGGGGAAATTTTGTGAAAGGAAGAAGCCGAATATTTACCAAGGGTAATTAGCTTCCATGAGTACCATTGTTCAATCTGAGCCTTGTACATTCCAAGATGTCGTGAAACGACAAGTTTGAAAGCATGCGATGAATGAGGAGTATGAGTTGATCATGAAGAATGATGTCTGGGATGTGGTTCCTAGACCTAAAGACAAGTCAGTGGTCACTTTGAAATGGCTCTACAAGATCAAACATGGAGCTAATGGGAGTGCTGAGAAATTCAAAGCCAAACTTGTAGCTCGAGGCTTCTCTCAAAAGGAAGGAGAAGACTACGATGAGATATTCTCCCCAGTTGCCTGATATACCACCATCCGTTCGATTATAGCCCTAGTTGCCTCGCAAGGATGGAACCTATACCAGATGGATGTCAAAACTACCTACTTGCATGGTTCACTTAAGGAGGAAGTGTATGTGGAACAACCCGAGGGGTTCGAGGTTCAAGATCATGAGACACATGTATGCAGATTGAAGAAAGCCCTCTATGGGTTGAAGCAAGCCCGCAGGGCTTGGTCTAAGAGGATCAAATGTTATCTTATGAAGTTGGGATTTACAAGGAGTGATGCTAACCCGAACCTATACTTCAAGGTTGAAAAGGACAAACCTCTCATTCTCGTCCTTTATGTGGATGACCTCTTTCTGACAGGTGATGACCCTCTCATTCATCAATGCAAAAGGGAGTTGGATTTCAAGTTTGAGATGAAGGACCTAGGACTGATGCATTATTTCCCAGGGTTGGAGGTCTAGCAAAATCCAGGTGAGATTTTCCTTTCTCAAGGAAAATACATTGTGAAGCTACTTGAGAGATGTGGGATGGTGGACTGCAACTTTGTGACTACTCCGATGGAACTCAACTTTAAGAAGATAATATGGAAGTGTTGTTGGGCCCCAATTAGTGAACCCTACCGTGTATCATCAACTTGTGGGGGGCCTGATGTTTTTTGTCAACTCCCATCCTGACACATGCTTCGTTGTGAACACGTTGAGTCAATATATGGTCGAGCCTCATCACATTCATTGGATTGCTGCCAAGAATATCTTGAGATATCTCCGAGGCACAATCCATTATGGACTAAGATACATTGTTGGGAATTTGAGGCTACATGGATATACAGATGTTGATTGGGCTGGCAGTGTGATGGATCGTAAGAGCACATCTGGGTGCTGCTTCTCTTTGGGGTCTACTTCAATATCTTGGATGAGCAAGAAGTAGAAATCGGTTGCACTAAGCACCATCGAGGCCGAATACTTTGATGCAAGTATTGCTTGTTGTGAAGTAGTTTGGTTGAGGAAGCT
Organism: Pinus taeda; assembly: GCA_000404065.3. Taxonomy (NCBI): domain Eukaryota; kingdom Viridiplantae; phylum Streptophyta; class Pinopsida; order Pinales; family Pinaceae; genus Pinus; species Pinus taeda. The sequence goes on along the minus strand of APFE031370301.1, from coordinate 110,890 downwards.
CTTCAGTGAGCTATTTGAGCGCGTGCTATGTTCTGAGAGTGAAGTTTCTCCTTGTATATTAACATTTAATAGTACATGGTGTTGCTGATACTAAATGGTCATGATCTTCATATTGCCAAACCCTATGCCACTATTTTGCATATCTTCAAAAATCTCGACATTAGGATTTTTTGCTAGTTCTTGCCATTTTCCCTTTTCTATTTGAGAGATTTTTGCTTTCAGCTCAACTATTTACTTTCTTAAATGATGAATCTCATGACTGACTTCTCCTAAAGTCAAATACCTTGGTTTTGTATGTTGTTGGTTTCTTCGAAAATATTTTGTGTTTTTCTCATAAGAAGCATCAACAAACAGTGCTTTAGAAATATTACCTTTTGAGGTATTACCAAGATCTCTGTGTCTGATTTGTAAAAAAATTTCTAGAAGTTTTTCTTTCATTTCTCCTTCTGCAAGCATCTTGATGCTTTCTAGAACTTTTGATTCATCATCATCAATAGTGTGTGCCATACACACTTTCTCTTTGGCTAGTGCCTTTTCTGTTTCTGTTTCTTATCTAAAGTCTAAGTCTGTCTCAGAAGGGCTGCAATGGCACTCATCAGTATCTGTGCAATTGCACTGTTGGACATTCACCTGTTCTTCACTATGTATAGACTCGGATAAACTCAAATCAGATGATTCTGATGAACTACAACAATTTTTCTTCATCAGGTGTACTTCTTCCTTGAAGTCGATTCTAGGTCTTCTAGAGGCATATTCTTGTGTCTTTTTGCCTCTATTTGCTCTTGACTCTCTTCCTTGAGGACATTTGTTTGCAGTATGTCCAGTCTATCCACATAACCAATAGGTAATCATATTTTTTCTGAGGCTTAAGATGGATATCTTTGGGCTCATAGTAGTGTGTTCTGGGCACTATTTTATATGATCCTTTCTTGTGCCTATTTGACTTATGAGAATGATTTTTAGCTGACTATTTATGACCCTTCTTCTGGGTTGTTCTATGTTTTCTTCTTTACACAATTGGATCATCAATAATCAATCCATATTTACTGCAGATGGATTTGTTGTCACGCAGTCTGGACATCTTTTGTAAGGACTTATTGACTTTCATGTTGGTGCATAGTCCTACCAAGGCTTTTGTTATGTTGCAATATATCTCTCCTCATGTATTGTTTACAACAGAAGTTTGGCACACTTCTTGTTGCTAGATGTATTCAACAAATTTTGAGGGTAATGCTGCTAAATATATTTGTTTCCACAGGTCATTCTGACTTTCTTTTACTTTGTAAATTCTTTGTGTCCAATCTCTGTGGAAATCTTCATTTTGGGACATTTTCTTACATTTGAGATTCATCAGGATCATCTCATGTTTATTTGCAATTTCTATTGTTTCTCCACACCAATGTTCTAGGATGAAGGAGGTTAATGCTAGAATCATATTATTTTGGGGGTCACCATTTTCATTGTGGATAACATCTCCAGCTTCATCCTTAACAAATTTTGCTTCCATTTTAGCAAGTAATTTAGGGGAAGATTCTACTTCCCACCATCTCTATAGGGTACCTGTAAAGCACTGGAAGAGAGTTTTGCAGGATTCAATTTCAGATTTTCCTCTCATACACAAGCTTATATTCATTGTACATCTGGTCAATCATTTGTATGATTTGACCAACACTCATGCCATCAATATTCCATTCTTTATAAGATCCAGACTGAAAGGTATGAGTTTATGGCATCTTTCCCTTGCCATTGAGGTCAGGAGCTAGATATCTAGTGAACGGGCTAGACAGAGGTTCATACATAGGCAAAAGATGTTGTCTTGAGGATCCTGGCTCTTCTTCTTTGGTCATGGTCCCTGTGAAAAGAGAATAGGATTCACTAAAAGATTCTTTGGTGCCAGTGTGTTGCTTTGGATTTTCTTGAGGAAATAGAAATGGAAACCCTTCTACAGGTTTTGTGGCATGCAAAATGGGTACATGGTGGCTAAACAACATGGAGGTAGGGATATCCTTATATTTGGGAGATATTGCAAGTTGCTCAAATTTTTCAGATAGTTTACCCATAAGAGTCTGAGTAGATTCGAACTCATAATCTACCTTTCTCTCTATGCTTTCAATTTGTGTTGTTGATTCTCTAACAAAACCTTTTAGTACAGAAACTGAAAAGTTGACATCATTCAAAGTTTTATTCACACTATGTACAACGACTAATAGTGAGTCAAAACATTCCTTTTGTTCATAAGTTTTTACCATCTTCATCTCTAGCCCTTTAATTGTTGTATTGTCCAATTTATTTGTTCATTGGCCTTCTGGATCCTTCCATCTATTCCTAGGGCCGAAACATCTTTTAATACTAAAGGAATGGCATTGGCTGAGTTGCTAGCTTCTCCTAGCATGATTTCCTTGTATGGAGGGAATATGGTATTTGTTTCTAACTTGCTTCCATCACAAGTTGTCCAAAAATGTTTTTGTTCAGATGAAGTTTTTGAATCTGCCATATGTACTTTTGGTTGTTCCTTTAATTTCTTCCAGCCATAAAAAGAAATCCATGAGTTTGTTTCTTCCATTCTAGAGAAAGAGCATATTTTTCATCAACAGATGTGCTGAGACTAAATTCTTTGGATTCAGGACGTGTATAGAGATTCCAATTTAGCATGTTCTTCATTCAGTCTCTATTAATCTTATGTTTGGGACACCCATCCACGAGGGAGAAGAATTTGTACATTTCTGGGATTGATGGATTTTTGCAGTTTGGTGGAATAGGATTTTGAAATCTTGAAGATGGAATGAGACTGTCTAGTCTTTCAAGATATCCCAAGCCATATTTTGGTATCCCAGGTGGTCTCATCTTGCTAAAAATTTCAGTGAGATGGGGATGCTCATTCTCTAGAGTGGGTAATTCATGAATCATTAGGACAGTGTCACGAGGAAATGGAATGTCAGAGCATTTTGGATTTGAACGTGAATTTGTAGTAACAGTAGAAGGGACCTCTCCAGTCCTGGGATTATGATTTTCGTGGAGAACAAGACCCGCGAGAGATTGTAAGCAAACTACTATTTGGCAAACAAGACATTTTACTTTGAGAGTGGAAAAATGTAATAACTGAGCGAGTTCAAATAAATCAACATGTGAGTAGCTTACAGATGGAGTATTTACAGATGTGAAAGTAGATGGCTGACATGAAATATGATCTGAGTTTAATTGGTAGTACTGTGGTTCCTTTATCAAATGGTCCTGTATGGTTTGATTGCCACCCAAATTTCTCAGTAAATGTGTATGATGAACACATTAAGGACATCTTCCAATTGCAAATCAAAACTATTGGTTTTCATATGAAAAGTAAAAGGACAAACATTGCAGTTCATACTAGAGGGTGTTTCAGGCACAACAACATATTATATCCAACCATTCTGCATACACCCAGTCAAGAGTCAAAATCCAATACCCTGGTAATCACTGATGCTCAAAATCAAAAAATTGAGCATCAGACCATCAAATGGGAAGATCTCAACTTTCCTGAAAACTGGGTAGTAGATCTACCCCAGTCACCCAAAGTTCAAATTATCATGACTACTCAGATACAAGAAGGACTAGCTAAAGCTACTTTGGACTTTCAAAGTGATTGTCAGGAGTGCATGGAGTGTAATGGCATGGAATGTTTTCACCTTCCCTGTAAGACTATTGCAAATCTATTTTTTTTTTACTGATGATCACATATTAGGCTACTTCATGAGAGGACATCATCATTGGTTAGTCTTAACCAAAGTGGACCATCAAATTATCCTCGGGAAACCAATGATTGTCCGAAGAATTTATACAAAAGCATGGGAGACTAGTGAAGCATACCATCATAATAATGGTCGATTCCCTGGTACAAATCCATTGGGAACATAACTTAAAAGACTCCAAGGGTTCTCATGGGCTTCTCCTGAAAAGCATCCACAATGTACAATAATGTCTTGTCACTTGACTTTGATAGTGATCGATTTCCGTGGGATTTTACGACAAAAATCTCCGCATTGTAAATATCTTTTCCATAGGATTTGGAATAATCTCTTCTTTGTAAAAATTTTGATTTTTCGAGACTCAGAGCACATCTCTGAATTTTGGTGTGATTTGATCCACATCTCGGAATCTCAGTAAGATTGTCTTTTGGTGTGATTTGATCCATATCTCGAAATCTCAGTACGATTGTCTCATGTTTGTCCCCTTCTCATCCTATAAAAAGAGAGAAGTAAGGCTCAATGGGACATTCGGGGTTGGAGAGTCTAAGAGTGAGAGTCTTGTTGTTTGAAGTTTGGGATAATCTTCTTGCTCTGCATTTGCAAACATCCGTGTTCGATCTGCTTGCATCATGAAGAAAGTCTCTTTTAGAGTCGAGTTTGAAATGTCTGCGTATCAGGGCCTAACAACCCTAGAAAGAACCTAAAGTGGCTGATTTCATTAAGTTTGAGTTTGTGTATGTTTCAGAAGTTCAAAGACAGAGTCTGCAAAGGGCCAGGTAGCCTTTGGAGTGCATCTTAATTTAAGGTGTAGCGTCTGGTAAATGCCTAAGCAGTCTATCTCTGATTAAAGTTTCTCTAAATTTTCCAGCATTGTAATTCATCTTTTGAAATCAATAAAAGAGAGAAGTTTTTTCAAAATGTTCCGCATGAGTTTATATTCTGTTATGTTATTTTAAATATTCTGTGAGAGGAGAGGTTCATTTTAGGTTCGCCAGAGGTTCACCGAGGATTGACGGATGTTTTGCTTGTGTTGGCAAGAGGCCGTTGAAGAGCATTATTGCATGAACATCCAGAGGTTCATGTAAGAGTTTGTGTAATCATCACAGAAGACATAGAAATTGCACAGGAAGATTCATTTTTTCCTTCGGAGGAAGCCCCTGCTACAAATTGGTATCAGAGCCAGTAACATCTGGTTCATACGGGTATTTATCTTTTAAGCTCTCTCAAAAGATAACTTGGAACCAAGAAGAAGATCTGTTTCATTCAAAGAACTTCAGAAAGAAGAAACACAAGAAAATAATTTTGATATGGAAAATTTGTTTCATAGTGCATCATCTTCATTGATTAACTCTACAGAAATAGAGTTAATAGAAAGTTAGCAATCAGCCCGATGGACTCTCCCTTCCATAAGCCCATCAGAAGTTTATGGTGGTTTATTTGTGTTTCATTTGAAAGCTATAACTAGAGTCACTGTAAGAGAATGTGTCTCTCAGATCCAAGAAAATGCTGAATCCATTCAAACCATTCCCCTTTTAGATCTTAAAAAGCTTCAGGAAGAAGCTCGAAGACATGGTACTTCTTATCTACATCTTGGCTGTATCCGGGTGGGCATACATTCTTTAACCCATAGAGGGCTTAATACATATGTGTTGGCTACCATCAGAGATCTCACGCATAACAGATCTATTGATTCATTAATTGGTGGTATCGTGGCTCCTTTATCAAATGGTCTTGTATGGTTTGATTGCCACCCATATTTCTCAATATAAGTGTATGATGAGCACATTAAGGACATCCTCCAATTGCAAATCAAAACTAGTGGTTTTGATATGAAAAGAAAAAGGACAAACATTGCAGGTCATACTAGAGGGTGTTTCAAGCACACCAACACATTATATCCAACCATTCTGCATACACTCAGTCAAGAGTCAAAATCCAGCACCTTGGTAATCACTGATGCTCACAATCAAAAAATTGAGCATCAGACCATCAAATGGGAAAATCTCAGCTTTCCTGAAAACTGGGTAGTAGGTCTACCTCAGTCCCCCAAAGTTCAAAGTATCACGACTGCTCTGACACAATAAGGACCAGCCAAAGGTACTTTGTCCTTCCCTAGAAGATCTACTTTGGATTGCAAAAGAATACAAGAAGCCCTTCAAGCCATAAAATAGCATATAAACTCAGATCATATTTCATGTCAGCCATCTACTTCCACATCTGTAAATACTCCATATGTAAGTTGTTCATATGTTGATTTATTTGAACTCGCTTAGTTATTACTTTTTTCCACTCTCGAAGTAAAATGTCTTGTCTACCAAACAGTAGTTTGCTTACAATCTGTCACAGATCTTGTTCTCCAAAAAAATCATAATCCTAGGACTCGAGAGGCCTCTTCTACTGTTACTACCAATTCATGTCCAAATCCAAAATGCTTTGACATTCCATTTCCTCATGACACTGTCCTAATGATTCATGAATTACCCACTCTAGAGAATTAAGACCCCCGTCTCACTGAAATGTTTAGCAAGATGAGACCACCTAGGATGCAAAAATATGGCTTGGGATATCTTGAAAGACTAGACAGTCTCATTCCATCTTCAAGATTTCAAAATCCTATTCCAACAGACTGCAAAAAGCCATCAATCCAGGAAATGTACAAATTCTTCGCCCTCATGGATGGGTGTCCCAAACATAAGATTAATAGAGACTGGATGAAGAACGTGCTAAATTGGGATCTCTATACATATCCTGAATCCAAAGAATTTAGTCTAAGCACATTTGTTGATGAAAAATATGTTGTTTTTCTGGAATGGAAAAATTATATGGAAGAAACAAACTCATGGATTTCTTTTTATGTCTAGAAGAAATTAAAGCAACAACCAGAAGTACATATGGCAGATGCAGAAACTTCATCCGCACAAAAACATTTCAGGTCAACTTGTGATGGAAGCAAGTTAGAAACAAATACCACATTCCCTCCATACAAGGGAATCATGTTAGGAGAAGCTAGCAACTCAGCCAAGGCCATTCCTTTAGTATTAAAAGATGATTCAGCCCTAGGAATAGATGGAAGGATCCAAAAGGCCAGTGAACAAATAAACTGGTTAAATATGACAATTAAAGGGCTAGAGATGAATATGGTAAAAACTTCTGAACAAAAGGAATGTTTTGACTCACTAGCAGTCGTTGTACATAGTGTGAATAAAATTTTGAATGATGTCAACTTTTCAGTTTTTGTATTAAAAGGTTTTGTTAGAGAATCAACAACACAAATTGAAAGCATGGAGAGAAAGGTAGATTATGAGTTCGAATCTATTCAGACTCTTATGGGTAAACTATCTGAAAAATTTGAGCAACTTGCAATATCTCCCAAAGATAAGGATATCCATACCTCCATGTTGTTTAGCAACCATGTACCCATTCAGCATGCCACAAAACATGTAGAAAGGTTTCCATTTCTATTTTCTCAAGAAAAACCAAAGCAACACACTAGCACCAAAGAATCTTTTAGTGAATCCTATTCTCTTTTCACAGGGACCATGACCAAAGAAGAAGAGCCAGGATCCTTAGGACAATGTATCTTTTGCCTATATATGAACCTCTGTCTAGCCAATTCACTAGATATCCATCTCCTGACCTCATTGGCAAGGGAAAGATGCCAGAAACTCATACCTTTTAGTCTGGATCTTATAAAGAATGGAATATTGATAGCTTGAGTGTTGGTCAAATCAGACAAATGATTGACCAGATGTACAGTGAATATAAGCTTATGCGTATGAGAGGAAAATATGAAATTGAATCCCGCAAAACTCTCATCTAGTGCTTTGCAGGTACCCTACAAAGATGGTGGGAAGTAGAATATTCCCCTAAATTACTTGCAAAAATGGAAGCAAAATTTGTTATGGTTGAAGCTGGAGATGTTATCCATAATGAAAATGGTGACCCCCAAAATAATATGATTGGAGCATTAACCTCCTTCACATTGGTGTGGAGCAAAAATAGAAATTGCAAATAAACATGAGATGATCCTGATGAATCTCAAATGTAAGAAAATGTCCCAATATGAAGATTTCCATAGAGATTGGACACAAAGAAATTACGAGGTAAAAGAAAGTCAGAATGACCTGTGGAAACAAGTATATTTAGCAGCATTACCCTCCAAATTTGTTGAATACATCCAACAACAAGAAGTGTTCCAAACTTCTTTGGAAAACTATACATGGGGAGAGATATATTGCAACATAACAAAAGCCTTGGTAGGACTATGCACCAGCATGAAAGTCAGCCCGATGGGCTCTCCCTTCCATAAGCCAGTCAAAAGTTTATGGTGATTTATCTTTGTTTCATTTGAAAGCTAAAACTAGAGTCATTGTTAACGAATGTGTCTCTCAGATCCAAGAAAATGTCGAATCCATTCAAACGATTTCCCTTTAGATCCTAAAAAGCTTCAGGAAGAAGCTCGAAGACATGGTACTTCTTATCTACATCTTGGTTGTATCCGGGTGGGTATAAATTCTTTAACCCACAGAGAGCCTAATACAAATGTGTTGGCTACTATTAGAGATCTCATGCATAACAGATATATTGATTCATTAATTAGTGGTATCATGGCTACTTTATCAAATGGTCCTGTATGGTTTGATTGCCACCCCAATTTCTCAATATATGTGTATCATAAACACATTAAGGAGATCCTCCAATTGCAATTCAAAACTAGTGGTTTTGATATGAAAATAAAAAGGACAAACATTGCAGTTCATACTAGAGGGTGTTTCAGGCACACCAACACATTATATCCAACCATTCTGCATACACCCAGTTAAGAGTCAAAATCCAACACCCTGGTAATCATTGATTGTCAAAATCAAAAAATTGAGCATCATACCATCAAATGGGAAGATCTTAACTTTCCTGAAAACTGGGTAGTAGATCTACGTCAGTGGCCCAAAGTTCAAAGTATCACCACTGCTTAGATACAAGAAAGACCAGTTAAAACTACTTTGTCCTTCCCTAGAAGATCTACTTTGGATTGCAGAAGAATACAAGAAGCCTGTCAAGCCACAAAATACCATATAAACTCATATCATATTTCATGTCAGCCATCTACTTCCACATCTGTAAATACTCCGTTTGTAAGCTGCTCACATGTTAATTTATTTGAACTCGCTTAGTTATTACATTTTTTCACTCTCAAAGTAAAATGTCCTGTCCGATAAACAGTGGTTTTCTTACAATCTCTCACGGATCTTGTTCCCCACAAAAATCATAATCCCAGGACTGGAGAGGCCCCTTCTATGTTACTACAAATTCATGTCCAAATCCAAAATGCTCTGACATTCCATTTCCTCATGGCACTGTCCTAATGATTCATGAATTACCTACTCTGGAAAATGAAGACCCTCGTCTCAATGAAATGTTTAGCAAGACAAGACCACCTGGGATGTCAAAATATGGCTTGCGATATCTTGGAAGACTAGACAATCTCATTCCATATTCAAGATTTCGAAATCCTATTCCACCAGACTGAAAAAAGCCATCAATCCTAGAAATGTACAAATTATTCTCCCTCATGGATAGGTGTCCCAAACATAAGATTAATAGAGACTGGATGAAGAACATGCTAAATTGGGATCTCTATACGCATCCTAAATCCAAAGAATTTAGTTTCAACACCTCTGTTGATGAAAAATATGCTTTCTCTAGAATGGAAAAAAGTATATGGAAGAAACAAACTCATGGATTTATTTTTATGTCTGGAAGAAATTAAAGGAACAACCAGAAGTACATATGGTAGATGCATAAACCTCATATGCACAAAAAAATTTCCGGACAGCTCGTGATGGAAGCAAGTTAGAAACAAATACCACATTCCCTCCATTCAAGGGAATCATGCTGGGAGAAGCTAACAACTCGGCCAAGGCCATTCCTTTAGCATTAAAATATGATTCTTCCCTTGGAATAGATGGAAGGATCTAGAAGCCCAGTGAACAAATAAACTGGACAAATACAACAATTAAAGGGCTTGAGATGAATATGGTAAAAACTACTGAACAAAAGGAATATTTTGCCTCACTATCAGTCGTTGTACATAGTGTGAATAAAACTTTGAATGATGTCAACTTTTCAGTTTTTTTATTAAAAGGTTTTGTGAGAGAATCAACAATGCAAATTGAAAGCATGGAGAGAAAGGTAGATTATGAGTTCAAATCTACTTAAACTCTTATGGGTAAACTATCTGAAAAATTTGAGCAACTTGCAATATCTCCCAAAGATAAGGATATCCCTACCTCCATGTTCTTTAGCCATCATGTACCCATTCAACATGCCACAAAACCTATAGAAAGGTTTCCATTTCTATTTCCTCAAGAAAAACCAAAGCAACACACTAGCACCAAAGAATCTTTTAGTGAATCCTAATCTCTTTTCACATGGACCATGACCAAAGAAGAAGAGCCAAGATCCTCAGGACAACATCTTTTGCCTATATATGAACCTCTGTCTAGCCAATTCACTAGATATCCAACTCTTGACCTCAATGGCAAGGGAAAGATGCCAGAAACTCATACCTTGCAGTCTATATCTTATAAAGAATGGAATATTGATTGCTTGAGTGTTGGTCAAATCAGACAAATGATTGACCAGATATACATTGAATATAAGCTTATGTGTATGAGAGGAAAATTTGAAATTGAATCTTGCAAAACTCTCATCCAGTGCTTTACATGTACCCTACAGAGATGGTGGGAAGTAGAATCTTCTCCTAAATTACTTGCAAAAATGGAAGCATAATTTATTAAGGATGAAGCTAGAGATGTTATCCACAATGAAAAGGGTGACCCCCAAAATAATATGATTGGAGAATTAACCTCCTTCATCCTAGAACATTGGTGTGGAGCAACAATAGAAATTTCAAATAAACATGAGATGATCCTCATGAATCTCAAATGTAAGAAAATGTCCCAATATGAAGATTTCCATAGAGATTGGGCACAAAGAATTTACGAAGTAAAAGAAAGTCAGAATGACTTGTGGAAATAAGCATATTTAGCAGCATTACCCTTCAAATGTTTTGAATACATCCAGCAACAAGAAGTGTTCCAAACTTCTTTTGAAAACTGAACATGGGGAGAGATATATTGCAACATAACAAAAGCCTTGGTAGGACTATGCACCAGCATGAAAGTCAATAAGTCCTTACAAAAGATGTCCACACTACCTGACAACAAATCCATCTGCAGTAAATATGGATTGATCATTGATGATCCAATTGTGCAAAGAAGAAAACACAGAAAATCCCAGAAGAAAGGTTATAAACAATCAACTAAAAGTCATCCTCATAAGTCAAATAGGCACAAGAAATAATCATATAAAATAGTGCCCAGAACACACTACTATGAGCCCAAAGATATCCATCTTAAGTCTCAAAGAAAAAATATGATTGCCTGTTGGTTATGTGGACAAACTAGACATACTGCAAACAAATGTCCTCAAAGAAGAGAGTTAAGAGCGAATAGAGGCAAAAAGACACAAGAATATGCCTCTAGAAGACCTAGAATCCACTTTAAAGAAGAAGTAGACCTGATGAAGCAAAATTATTGCAGTTCATCAGAATCCTCTGATTTGAGTTTATCTGAGTCTGAACATAGTGAAGAAAAGTGAATGTCCAATAGTGCAATTGCAAAGACACTGATGAGTGCAATTGCAGCCCTTTTGAGACAAACTCAGACTTTAGCTTAGAAACAGAAACAGAAAAGGCACCAGCCAAAGAGAAAGTGTGTATGGCACACACTATTGATGATGGAATCAAAATTTCTGGCAAGCATCAAGATGCTTGTAGAAGGAGAAATGAAAGGAAAACTTTTATAAACTTTTTTACAAATCAGACACAAAGATCTTGGTAATACCTCAAAAGATAATATTTATAAAGCACTGTTTTTTGATGTGTCTTATGAGAAAAACACAATCTTTTCAAAGAAACCAGCAGCATACAAAACCAAGGTCTTTGACTCCAGGAGAAGTCAATCATGAGATTCATCATTTAAAAAAGGAAATAGTTGAGCTGAAAGCAAAAATCTCTTAGATAGAAAAGGGAAAATGGCAAGAACTAGCAGCAAATCCTAATGTCGAGATTTTTGAAGATATGCAAAATACTGGCATAGGGTTTGGCAATACGAAGATCATGGCCATTTAGTATCAACAACACCATGTACTATTAAATGTTAATATACAAGGAGAAAACTTCACTCTCAGAACTTTAATAGATTAGGGTGCAAACATAAATGTTTTAAACAAAAGAGTGATCCGAGTCAAATACTGGACACCTCCATATAGGCAAGTCACTGGGGTAGGTACATAGGATTTTCAATATGAAGTCTCTAGTGCAACTCTTTGTTTTTGAAGATATTGTATGAAAATGAAATTTGCAGCCATAAATATTCCAATTGATTGTATTTTAGGCAATATTTTTCTTGCTGCTAATGAACCACATGGATTGGCCAGATTATAGGATGGAAAAGTTGGTCATTTTATATCTGTCCCTGATAACAAAGGTTTCTTACAAACCATCACATTTCCTTTTATTTCAAGACCAAGAATATCCACCATGGTTAAAACTACGCAAGAAGTTAATTTGACAGAAAGAAAACTGGGAGAATTAAAAGACTTCAAGTCCTCTCTCAGAATAAAAGAACAGCTACAGTCCCCAAAGGTACAACAAAAAAGCTCAAAGCTCAGAGAGAAATTAGAAAAAGATTGTTGTTTTGAAAACCCAAATGCTTTCTGCATAGAAAGCAACACAAAGTTTCATTGTTGTTCAAACAAGAATATAATGGAAAATCATGCAAGAGTCGAGCCATACCTATGAACAACGAGTACAGAACTATGTGCCAAAAAGAAATCTCAGATCTCTTAAAAAGAGGATTGATCAGAGAATCTAGCAGCCCTTGGAACTGCTACGGGATCTATGTAAATAAACACTTAGAACAGATTAGAGGTGTTCCCAGATTAGTCATAAATTACAAACCTCTAAATTTTGTACTAGCAGATGATACATATCCTATTCCCCACAAAGGAAGCCTAATAAGTCGAATAGCAAGAGCTAAAGTTTTCTCCAAATTTGATTTGAACTCGGGGTTTTTGGCAGGTTGCGATAAAAGAAGAAGATAGATTCAAAACTGTCTTCAACATTCCTGCTGGTCATTATGAGTGGAATGTTATGCCCTTTGGCCTAAAACATGCACCATCCAAATTTCAAAAGGTCATGGACCAGGTTTTCAAGCCATACTTTGATTGGCTCATTGTATATATTGATGATGTGTTAATCTTCTTTAAATCTGTAGAACATTTAAAACATGTACAGAGTTTTACATAGGTAGTCAAGAGAAGTGGGCTTGTACCAAGCAAGAAGAAAATGGAATTGTTTCAGACAAAGATCAAATTCCCGGGGCATATTATTGAGGATGGCCAAATCACATTACAAAATCATGCACTTGAATTTGCTAATAAATTTCCAGATATGATCACAGATAAAAAACAATTGCAGAGATTCCTAGGTTGTTTGAACTACGTTAGCAATTTCTATGAGGGATGTGCCCATGATAGAAAATTGTTAAATCAAAGATTGAAAAAAGATCCAGTGCCTTGAACTTCAGAACATACCAATGCCATCAGAAAAATAAAATCTAAGGTAAAAACTTTACCTATTCTCTACCTTGCAGATGAGGATTTGCCAAAAAATGTAGAAAGTGACGCCAGCAACATTGGATCAGGAGGTATTCTCAAGCAAACTAAAGAAGGAGAAGAACAAGTTATACAATTTTCTTCAGGCACATGGAACCAAGTAGAACAAAACTATTCTACAATTGAAAAAGAGGTAAAAGATGCATGGAATTGTATAGACAAATTTGACATCAACCTCATACATAAAAGGTTTCTTCTCAGGACTGATGCTTCTGCTTTAAAGAAAGTGTTAACAGAAGACATCAAAAAGCCTGGAGAATCCAAGTTTTCCAGATGGCAAGATTTGTTTGAAAATTTTGATTTTGATGTCGAGCATATAAAGGGAGAAAGAAATTGTCTACCAGATTTTTTGAGTCGGGAGTATCTAAAAAAAGAAAATCATCTAATGGTTATTGTCACTGAATGGGACCCTAAAACACATCAAGAAGAACTTTGAAATATCCCAGACAATACCTCATGGCCAATCTATGCTGAAAAATGGAAACCCACTTGGCAATTAAGAAACAACAAAGTTATGGATGTAAATCTATAACCTCATCATGACTTACAACACCTTGTACCAGAAAGAAAGATTTACCCTACGTCCAACACTTGGATACATGATCTGGTGCATAAGAATTCAATGATGTACTCTGATCTTGTAGACAAAGCAATAAGGGAGAGTTTTCATGATATTAGTCTGATATGGAATGAGGGAAGCAATAGAACCAAAATATTTCATAAGTATTATACTATCAAATTTCAATAGAACCAGATATCCCGAACATCCTGCAAGAATAATGTGGCCACAAAAGGATCCAAGCCTTGTATTTCTTGACACTATCTATAATTTCCAGGGCTATAAAGATCTCTGGTGGGATCTCTTATGCAGAGAAGAAAGATCAGAAATAAATTATACATTATTAAAATTTGGACCTGTCTTCATTACATGGTTACTGTTACAACCAACTTGGTTACAGGAATGGTGGAGATGGTATGGGATAAATAAGTCTACTATGGATCCAAGGTTCTTTGAAAGAGACTTTCACAGTGATTGCCAGGAGTGCATGGAGTGTAATGGCATCGAGTGTTTTCACCTTCCCTGTAAGACTATTGTAGATCTAAATTTTTTTACCGATGATCACATATTAGGTTACTTCATGAGAGGACATCATCATTGGTTAGTCTTAACCAAAGTGAACCATCAAATTATCCTCGGGAAACCAATGATTGTCCGAAGAATTTATACAAAAGCATGGGAGACTAGTGGAGCATACCATCATAATAATGGTCGATTCCCTGGTACAAATCCATTGGGAACATAACTTAAAAGACTCCAAGGATTCTCGTGGGCTTCTCCTGAAAAGAATCCACAATGTATAGTAATGTCTTGTCACTTGACTTTGATAGTGACCGATTTTCGTGGGATTTTACGACAAAAATCTCCACATTGTAAATATCTTTTCCATAGGATTTGGAGTAATCTCTACTTTGTAAAAATTCCGATTTTTCAAGACTCGGAGCACTTTTTCGACTTTTGGTGTGATTTGATCCACATCTCGGAATCTCTGTACGATTGCCTTTTGGTGTGATTTGATCCATATCTTGGAATCTCAGTACAATTGTCTGATGTTTGTCCCCTTCTCATCCTATAAAAAGAGAGAAGTAAGGCTCATTGAGACATTCGGGATTGGAGAGTCTGAGAATGAGAGTCTTGTTGTTTGAAGTATGAGATAATCTTCCTTCTCTACATCTACGAACGTTTGTGTTCGATCTGCTTGCATCACGAAGAAAGTCTCTTTTAGGGTCGAGTTTGAAAAGCTTGCATATTAGGGCCTAACAACCCTAGTAAGAACTTAAAGTGGCTGAACTCACTAAGTTTGAGTCTGTGTTTGTTTCAGAAAGTTCAAAGACAGAGTCTGCAAAGGGCCAGGTAGCCTCTGGAGCGCATCTTAATTTAAGGTGTAGCATTTGGTAAATGCCCAAGCAATCTATCTCTGATTGAAGTTTCTTTAAATCTTCCAGCATTGTAGTTCACCTTTGGAAATCAATAAAAGAGAGAATTTTTTTCAAAAAGTTCTGCATGAATTTATGTTCTGTTATGCTATTATAAATATTCTGTGAGAGGAGTGGTTCATCTGAGGTTCGTCATAGGTTCACCAAGGATTGAGGGACATTTTGCTCGTGTTGGAAAGAGGCCATTGAAGAGCATTATTGTGTGAAGATCTAGAGGTTCGTGCACAGGTTCGTGTAAGAGTTTGTGTATTCATCACAGAAGACATAGAAATTGCACAACAAGCTTCGTTTTTTCCTTTAGAGGAAGCCCCTATTATAAATTGGTATCAAAGATATCGAAGACATTACAGTTGGCAAGAGCCAACCGTAATCTCTAGAGAAATAATATAAGCATATCATATCAAATTTTGTGCCTACCATATTCAGCTATGTGAAAAAAATATCATATTCAGCTATGTGAGAAAAGATATGCCTCAAGAGTGGTAAGCTAGATGAGAAAAGATATATCTCAAGTGTGGTAAGCAGTACAGGGTGTTTCACCATCACAAAATAGGATGGAATTCAGTTTCTAACCCTGGAAGTGCAGTTAAATTTCTTAACTATCAAATAAATTGTTTTATATTGTGTTTATCCATGACCAGAAATATTATTGTATCCTATAGTGTAAGCTTGTGAAGGTTCCACAATGAGTTTGGCATCCCCAATACAAAAAAACCAAGGGTTTGTTGTGATAATACTCATTTCATCAATTAAATTTGTACTAATAACATATCTAAATTTACACAAGATGTATTTTCCATTGGATGTCATTGTTTAACATCAACATCAACATTTTCTAAATAATAATACATCAACATTTTCTAATAATTTGTGGTGCAGACCAATGTATAGTGATAGTTAGGGAGTTCTTAAAAGAAAATGTTTAGTGTGTAATTAATTTAGAAAAATAATACTATTGTATTAAAAAGATTAATATGACAATGAACCACACTTGTTGGTTCAAAACGCGTCGACCGAAAATTTCTCTTATAACAATATTTGGGCCTGGAGTATGCCCTAAAACTACCTCTGCTGGCTAAGAGCTCGTTTTCCTCCGACACAAGGAAACAAGTTAACGGCCCAAGACCCGACGCACCACCACCAACTGGTTATTCTAGGTGGTGTGGTTTTTCTTGAATAATGGTGATGAGTCAACCTGCGTTAGCAGATAGCAGCTAGAGTCCTCATGGCTGGTTTGACAACTGCCAACGCACCACCAACAAGACTGTATGAGTCAACCTGCATTCGTGGATAGCAGCTAGAATCCTCAAGGCTGGTTTGACAACTGAATTATGATAAGTTTTCCCACCCAGTAAAGAAAAACATCTAGTACAATTAAAATTAAAATTATTACCGTTAAAAAATAACAAAAACAAATTTAACGTGACGAACAGCCTTAATTGCTGAAAAAACCATCAGCTATAACGTGATTCCGGATGTATGGAGTCTTTCACCTCTCCTATCATTCATGGCCTGATCTGGTAACTAGGAATTGGTTGGATCCCTGAAATGTTCTAGTACTGCATTTCTGTGATAGGTCTAAGAGGGATTGTTTAGGTTATACAAATCAATATCTTTGTACCACGTGTAACAGTGCTTTGACAACAAAAATGTTGGTTTACAAAATGGCCTTTTTATTAAACTAGGGTTAGGATATCATACTGAAATTAAAACTAAAGAGAGCACACTCTGAAATTGAAATGATGCAGAGCATATACAGTGAAATTGAAACGATGGAGAGCAAAAATGTATTTTGGTCCATTAATAATTTTGATTTTGAAGACTCACCTGAGGCTTCCAATTTCTCTTTGCATGAAATTTTTTCGAACTGCTACGGAGAGCACAGATAGTGTTAGTGGGACACAGCTTGGGAGGCATTAGCGTAGCCCGTGGATCTGAAGAATTCCCGCATCTCATTGCGGTAGCAGTGTATGTCTGCGCTCTTATGTTTCGGGGTGGAGAATCCATGCAGCGGGAAAAGGAAATGGTAAGGATTTTACCTCTTTTAAAGACGTATTTATAATCAAATAAAAATATAGATATAGTTGGGAGTAAGATGGATTGCCTCTGCAGATGGAGGTTGACAGAGACATTGCTGAGCACGTTGAATATAATTTTGGCAATGGCATGGAAGAACCTCCGACATCTGGAAAGCTGCCTAAAAAGATTCTGAAGGATTTCTTCTACGGTACAACCTCCACATTGGTAAGTGCATTCACTATCATATATTATTTTTTGATTAATCTCTTGAGAGGAGTGATACTAAATATAATTTGATGTTGACAGGATGCAACTTTGGCTTCTCTGTTGCTCCGACCGTGTCCATCCAGAGCAGTGACAAACCTGAGCCTGGAGACCACAGATGAGCGGTATGGGGTTGTTCCAAGAGTTTATATCAAAACTATTAAAGATAACGCGTTCTCTCTTGCCAAGCAAGAAGAGCTCATTTCCAATTCGCCACCACAGAAGGTTTACAGTCTCGACACAGACCATAGTCCATTCTTCTGTGCACCGGAGAAGCTGCATAGCCTGCTATTGGAGATCGCTAACACATACTGCTTATGATTGCAAATCGTCACTTTTACATCGAAGCAAAAAACGTTGACAGGAAATTTAATATTTCTTCAAATAAGATTTAAATATATATAAATTAGATAAAGATGTCATTCTGACTATGTGTTGGTGTTTGGGGAAAAAGTTTGGCTTGGTGCTCAAGTTTAAATTTTGTTGTTCTTCCATGGAAAAAAAGAGTGTCTACCTGAGAGAGAAAAAGTAGTTTTTCTAATCTATGAAAGATAGGTTTGTGTGTTTGTTTAAAAAAAAAAGTTTTAGATGGTTTAAATATCAATATAATAATAAAGGTTAAGTGAAAGATGTCAATATATTTAGCACATACAAAAAACTTCTAACCATTTAAGGCTAAACATGACATATTAATTCATTTCACTCAATATTAAATTTTAGTGTAGATCCTATGTGCCCATATTTGTAATGAGAGGTTGGGAAGTGTTTACATAAACATTATGTTGTGATATCGTTTAGGTGTAGGAGGTGAAAATTATGACAGGTTATCTGGATTTATCCATTATAAAATAAACACATGTTATAGAATGCATGTTATTAAATTGTATGTATTTTATAATGAATGTGCATTTTTGTTGGATAAAACAAAAAAGGCACAAACCTCAATCTTAAATTATCTATAAAATATGATGTTGTTTACAAGTTAACCAACATTTTCTATGAAAAATTACTAATACCAATAATTTTTTTTTTATTTTTGTGTGATTGGAAGTGAAATATTATCTATTTCTTGTTGGTAATTAATGTGAACATGGGGAATAGATAACATTGATCAAGAAATTCTTTAAGGAAAGTACAAGATAGTGACAAGGTTAATGAAGAAAGAAAAAAATGCAAGGTTATGTATAGAACAAAGTTTGGAAAAAAATGCAAGTTTATGTATGGAACAATGTTTAGTCTCCATAGAGATCAATCCAAATTCTAGCTTAATAGATGCCACTATTGTTTCTCCTTTGTTGCAATACGAAAATCATGGGATTTTATTAGAGGCTAATCCAATTTTGACTTATATTAAACCTCCAATGGCTACTTCATCAAAATAAGTTGTGAATGGGCATACAATGAAAGATTTGCTTGGAGCTAACTATATCATGGATGAAATTAGAGAAGCAACTAATGGATAGCCTTTTAGGAAACATTTTTTCATGGTGCAATTTTTTGTTGAACAATTAGACATTCCTAAAAGTAGTCATGAGATTATCCATTATCTTCCAAAATTGGACTTACAAGTAACTAAAAGGGTAAGAACTCCATTTACTATGCAATAGAAAGGTGATGAGTACCAAAACATGGGTCCATCATCCATACTTAGATTGAGAAAAAAATCTCCTGACTCCTAAATGCATTTAAGTGAAAGAAAGTGATCTATCATCCCTTGAAAGTGAGTTATCTAACTAAACGATTAGTCATTAGTCATTCAAAATTATTAAAGAATGTTTTGCATCAAAAATTAATTCAATTAAAAGTCAAGGATTTTTATCTTTGTCAAAATATAGGGCTTTGATTGTTGTGAGGAAGATTTTAGGCATTAAAATAGTTAAAGTTCATAAAAATATAATCATATTGTTAGAAACCTCATGGATGTTTTTCATAGGACTAGGGAGAAAACTTGTTCAAAAGACTATAATACAACCCAACATATATTGCCACAATCAATTGTTAGTAAGTTCATAACAAAATATTGTTCGTTGAAACACACATTTCATCTCGTTATTTGTAATGTAAAAACCATTCAAAAGTAGTCTATTAGATGAGACAACATCGATACTGCAAGACAAACAAATTTGTGGGATTTCACTGGCATTTTTCTCACTCTGACATGAATTTAATTAGAGCAACTAAGGGTCTAGTGTAGAACTTTTGGCACTAGAACTCTAGGCCTTCTTTCAACCTTAATGATGTACTAAAATTGAGAAAGGGTTCTAGGGATCATGAAACCCACTTTAAACACTTTCTTGACCTGACATAGATAGAATTGGATGAGGAAATTCAAGAGTGAGCATAACGTAGGTCAAATATCTTTTGATAAATGCAAGCCTTGGCATGTTAAATTAAACACAATATGTAACACATATTGTTGTAGATACCATAGCTCAATGGGTTGGATTGAGTGGTTTAGTGCCGTGAATTACAAGCAAGAGGTCATAAGGTCAAGCTCCCCAGTTGGCTTCCTATGTGAACATTATTGGCCTCACTCGATGTCCCCTTTGAGGTTGGTTACCAAAACTACAACCAAATAATTTATGGCCGGTACCATCCTCGAAATGAGGAGAGTAAGTGGAGGGTTTCCCGAGTATGTGCATTCCATCAATTTTTTTTTTTTTTTTGTGCACCACATTGACTATGGTTATTATTATTACACACACACATATTTGTAATGACACATACACACACTCCAAGTTAGTAATGCATACCCAAATGTTATCTTTTCTTTCATATTGCAGTTTGAAATGCCATGGGAGAATTATTATAACAATGAATTTATATACATATCTTTATTGTTATACCACTATGTACAAGTCTATGAATTTATCAAATATTTTTTTAGAAATACCCAATAATATGTTTAGCATATCCATGTGGCTTGATGGAAAGACAAACATTTTAATATTTTTAGAGACACCTTTCCCATTGGTACTATATTATCAGTGGTTGCTTTTTGCTAAGAACTACACTCTTTAGCCACAAAATAAGATTCAAAGGCAACATTATCACTCAAAGCATGTTAACTTAATGTTTCATATCACATACAAGCATAGGCCATGTAGTAACAAAGATAAAAGAGTTATACTGAAGGAATATCACTTCTACATAATTAATGATAGGTACTTTGACTTATCTTATGTACAACATTTCTTTCAATTTTTCTATAGTTACTTGAGGAGATAATATGTAAATGAATCATCATTGTATTTGGTCAGATGGTTGTGTGACTTAGTTAAAAAATGTTAATCTATTTCACTTAGTGTATGTTGAACATAAAAATACAAGGTGTGACATAATTGGAACTATTTAAAGACAATTAATTGGGAAGCAAAGCATGAAGGAGTTAGCATATGCATCAAAACTATAATATGTGGGGAAGAATTAAACTTTGCGACAAATAATCCTATTGGATATGAAAAATATATAGGTGAATGATGTTCTTCTATAATGGTAGAGAGAACAAGAAAGTGAATAATTGATAAGGAAAGGTTTTGAAAATGATTGATGTGAAGCGATCATATACTATGAATGAAAAATAGTACATGGAACTTGGGGATTTTAGTTATTTTGGACCATAAACAACACTATAGTTGAAATATGGACAAGAAAACTTGCATGATCTTGTGGTCCATGTAGTAATGGTAAATGTGACCGCTATGAATCCACTGACTAAGTTGATAGATGAAATTGTGTATCATTGCTTATTGGTTAATGTATAACTATTGAATTATCCCAATTGAAGGAAGACCAACCAACTATTTCACCACATTATATTCATGTTTTAGATTTCATACAACCAAGTTTATTTCAAATGGGGAATATTAGATTAATTTTGATTAACTATTGTGAATATAATATGCTTTGACAATTTAGTGGAGTCACAAAACAACATTCCACTTTTTGCAAGGCATATATATGCAGTGGTTTTCTCAAAAGATAATGAATGGGGCACTAACTATTAATTGGCACATTGCTTAGAGGGAAAGTAGACCCCCAATATCTCTTTAATGGCTAATGAAGTCATTCAATTTCTAATTGGTTTAATGGATTTTAAAGGAGAATATTGACATATGATGATAGAACTAAAAAGAAGGGTGATTTTGTATTTCAAGATTACAAACTAAGTGCATATGTATACCACTTCTCAAATATATTTGTTGTTACAAACCTTAAACTATAAATAATGATAAGGAAGAACTCATTAAAATGTATGATACTTCGTACCTCATTTTGAGTATGAGAAGTAATAGAGACAATTAGTACTAGAGATGGTGAGGTAGTCTACTTGTATGATTGTAGGTAAATATGTAAGTGAGGTAAAATGACATCCTAAATCATGTGTTTTATTCTAAGGTATGTGGGTTGTTTGAAATTCTTATTCTTTTACAATTAAGTTATAGATGACTCCTAGTTGTTTTAATGAATTAGTCTTACATTGTTTTCATGTTGCATGCCCAAGTTATCCAAAAAGTCATAGGCACATGAAGGTCCATAAATAAGATCAATGATGTTTTTCAGCACCACCAATAAAAATCTTGGGAAGATGAAATTTCTGATCTAAGACATGCTTTTATTGCTTTTTTTGTTTTTCCTAACTCCCTTAAGTCCACCTTGTGATTCTTCATTTATCTCTCATCATTATTATCATTTTGGAAGGTATTTCATGCTCGTATTCACTTTACATTATGTGTAACACAACTTTATCAACCTTTTCCTTTTGCAATGACCAAATATGGGGCCCTAAGACATACCTTTCAATCGTGCCCATACAACACATGTAGGATAAACATTTCATTTGTATGTCTTCTTTAGTGGTTTGAGGCCTCATTCCTAGCCCATAAACCTTACAACTTCATTTACTTCATACAAGCTAAACTTGGTGATATAGGGCCCCATACATAGGACATGTGGGTGATATAGGTCCCCATTCATAGGAAATGTGAGGTGATCTAGGCCCAAAGATTCCATATATAGGGAATTCTTATCAATTATGGATATTTTGCATGATCCACTGAATTGAAAACAAATCTTTAATAACCATAGCTAGATCCTAGTGGTGTTCCTTCTTATAGCATGGCCAGATCCTTAAGGCACATGCATGGTTTGAAAAATCTCATAATGACATGCATGTTGCACTCATGGAACCTGACATACTACATACATACCTCTACAATCATAAATTACCTACCATATATAAGGCCCCATGCATATTATATAGCTCATGATGTAGGTCAACACCCAAAACCATAAGAAGGCCTTGTACCCATTCATGGTGTGCAACAATTTTTTTCAATGAGAATGAGTACTTTTTCATTAAATCTGCATTGGTCATTGCAAAATTCTAGGAGATTTACATTTCAAAATAAATTTTGAACTTCATGACTAGCATATGTTGGTTGTATCAATGCCCAGATTACATCCAAAAAATCAGGAATAATAAGTACTCTTATTCTAATATTAGTATATATCTGGAAAAATTTAGACAAAAAAACTAATTATTTAAACCTAGTCATATGTTAACTAACTTAATCAAGAGGGTCTGCTAGATGGTCAGATCAATTTCCAGTTTCACTTCTACCACGAGGTTGTTCAGCTTGTTCTGTTAAAGATGAAGATTTTCCATAATGCTGCAAAGTGCCTCCACTTCGTCCTCCAAGTAGGAAATCCTTTGACATTAGCTCTCCATGGTGTCTAGTGTGCTACTCTAAGAGGTTCTCTCCTGAAGGAGCATCACCTTAAGGTCATATATCTTGACCCCCATCTCTACAAGTTCCATATTGCAATGATCACTGGCATCAAGGGCCCAGAGGCTAGAATCCAATGGGCCACTTGTTGATTTGAACCTTTTACATTCCCTTCCCGAGCCATGTCCAATTCGCTATTGTCGACGAACACAAGTCCCTGTCGCCATGACAACTAAAGCTCTTTGGAGAGGATAGTTGCTTGTTGTGCGATAAATTATAACAATGTCCACATTAAAATTTTGGGAAAATGTTGCAATGAAACATATCTTATTATACTTGTGGAACAAATATTACGTTTATATGACACATTTTTCAATTATAGACCATGCACATGTTCCATTGAACCAAAAATTAATCTTTTATAACCATGGCCACATCCTTGTGGTACTCCTCTTCATGCATGGCCACATCCTTAGGGCATATACATGGTGTGAAAAAACTCATAATGACATTCATATTACACCCACATATCCCAACATACAATGCACATACCTCTACAAGCTTGAGTTCCCTACCATATTTAAGGCCCCATGTATATTTTAGGGCTTATGACATAGGTTTCAATCTAAGTACCATGCACTGCTACATTTGGGTGGAAATTTTGATGGCCAAATCCGATGAAATGGCTAAAATCGAAAAAAGTGTTGGAAGTTAAATGTTATTTTTGTTTTTTTTTCTAAAATCCGGACAACCATCGAATATTTGATGATAGTTCTTTAGTGGTCAAATATTCAACAGAATGCCCTATCCTGTCGATTATTGGAGGTTATCCTATAATCCCTCATGTCATCAAAATTATGTATATAAAATATTACATCTCTGAGATGAATGACGTTGCTAAATAGGTTAAGCAAGTGTGTGCTTCTGGACTGGGAATGAAATGTTGTGTGAAATGCTTGTTAGTGTTGCATATAACATATAATAAGCAACAAAATGTGTAATGATTTACATGATAACAAGGGTTATGTTATATCCCTAAAATGGAATCCTATTTTGTATTAAATGTTTAACTGTGTTGTTAAACAATACATATGAAAATAACACACAAACATTATGAAATGCTACAGGTAGTGGAAGGATCCATAAGAGACTACTTGCTTAGAAAGGTCTGTGTATACACATATATGATTATTCGATTAGTTACAAGCCTATGAATCCACACAGGTGGCATTGCATTGATGTTGAGAGAGTTATTTTCTCTTTTAAGTCTAAGGGTAGCCTGAAAACTTTGCATAAAGGCTTAGTCAACCTTTCATTCTCAACAACCTAGAGGTCTTCGACAAGCTTCCTAACACTGCTAGTTAGGCCTTGGAAGACACTACATAGCACCATGGATATGCTTATAAGCCTTCTTTGGAGTCAATAAATCTTGGTGTGTGGCAGGAGAGGTGGAGACCCTTCAGGAGTTCACTACAAACCCATGATAGAGAGTGACCAGAGGAGATCCTATGCCAACATGCCTGGAATTTCCTATTCATGCATACTACATAGGGAATGTTTGAGGGCCATAAACTCATTGGAGTGGCTTTCGCCCAAGCTTAGGAGGGGTAGCACCATAAGATTCTTTAGTAAGCCACCACCGTCAATATCGAATGTTGGTTTTAATATTGATGTTTACAAAACCTCAATGGTAGAGCCATCGTCGAAATGACCAATGAGAAGTGATCGATGAAGAGATGAAGCAATATCTCATGATACTCAACAAAACCCAAATCAGGTGAATTGAATAAGGCCTGGCAAGGTTCCCCTGGTTGAACTATGGCGAAGATCGAAGGTAAGCAGTGTTGCAATGGAAGAGGGTTAGGACTTAGTTTTATAATGAAGCTGACCACCTTATCTGTTAACCAGACAAAACTGTAGCCATGACAACCACATATTGGCGCACCTAATTTCCCCTCTAACACAATTGTATGAAGAATCTATGATGATGTGGCTCAGAGGTATATCCGAGAAGGTAAAAAGTGTCAGAAGTTAAATGATTTTTTTGTTTCTAAGATCTGGACGACCATCGAATATCCACCGACACTTCTTTAACGATTGAATATTTGAAGGAATGCCCTATCCTGTGGATTATATGATGTTTTCCTATAATCCCTCTATCATCGAATAACCAACAATGGTTTTCTTACTGTCAGATATTTGACACTATATCCAATATGAAAATGTGTTGTTGAATTTCCTACAAATGGTAAATAACCATTGCATAACGTTCAAGTCCACCATTAATGGCTTTTTGCATTGACAACATCTAATATGGGATCGCTTTACATTGATCAGTTTGACTAATTAAAATAAATATAACATTAATATATAATTAAATATAATATTATTAATATATATAATATTATATGATTTATAAATATATAAATATATATATAATATATATATATAATATATATATTAATATATATAATATAATATTATAATTATAATATATGTGTGTGTGTAGAGGCCCTAAAATCATATAACTTTGACATAGTTGTTATATATATTAGTTGTGATTGTTTTGAACGGTTGTAGCCTTATTTTGAGGTTAGTATATGCCTTTGTATTGTAGATTGTTTTTGTAAATGTTTATATGTATATTGTATTTTAGATCGTATGTATTTGTATTGTAAATTGTATTAGCTTTCTATTGTAAATGTATTTTATAATATTATTTTCGAAGGTGTTTGAACTATGTTGTCATCTTGATGTGGACTAGAAATATTATTTGATTATTTTCATTAGGCTTGTTTAAGGGGTTAAATCAAGTTAGGGATTAATTAATTTATGGGCTTAGGGATAAGGGGTTATTGTTTAAGGGTTTAGGGGTTAAGGGATTAGGGGTTAGGGGTTTAAGGGCTTAGGGGAATGGGGTTAAGGTGTTAGATGGTCATTGTATATTGTTTAGGGGGTTAATTTGGACTTATAGGATTTAGATGTTAATCATGGGTTTTTATGGAGCATTATTAATAAGTTTTTAAAGTATATTATGCAAAATATGAGATTAAGAAAGAGTATGACATTACAATGATGAATGCAAAATAAGGTCAAGATGTTTTTTATTATGGTCGTGACTATATATCTAAGAAAATGTATCACTTCCTACATGTCAAGAAAAGTAACATATTTCTTAGATTTTTTCAAAATATTGTTAAATATCTTGATAAATTGCAAAAGCATCATCATTGATTTGTTATCTTTATTTCTTGGTCTAACTTAAGTTGTATTTCTCTTTGTCTTTCTTGTCTCTATTTTCTTATATATTATATTTGTAAACTGTTGTTATATAAATGTTTCAATATTTTCTATATATACTAATATTACTTTAAAGATTGTAATTTTATAGTATTGTCCTCCCTAGGGCATTACTCGATGAGGAAGAGGTGGTTGTAATACAAGCACCTGTTCAAGAACACGTAGTGATTAATATTGATGATCAAGCTAATGATCCTATGGAAGAAGATAATGATGATGATAACATAGTTGAAGAATATGGGACAAATAGATTGATCCAGGAGACATTTAATAATGTTGGAATGGATGATGATGACAACCAGTATGATGACTGTGCTTTTGATTTACCTATACTTGAGATGGCATCTAAACATATTTATGAAGGCTCAAAAAGGCTAAAAAGCATCTCTTCTCTCTGCTCTATTATTGTTGGGTCTCCTTTTTTATGCCTATAATACCTTATATTGTCTATTTTTTTTAACCAATTTCACCTCAAACCTATGTACTACTTGCCTATCTTCTTCCAGAATATACCTCTTAGCCTCCTTAAGTATCTATGAGGTAATTTATATTTCAAAGCATGATTTTTATGTTTTCTTGTAGTAGAAATAGAATTATTGATTCTTTATACTCTCTAATTAATTGGATTGGCTCACATAGATGTTGAGACCACGTTCCTACTCATCTGTACCATTGTATTGATCTGGTAATCATGATCCTACTCATCCAGTACCATCATTATCACTCTAGTACTGGTGCTCCTACTTATCTGGTACCGATGTTATCAATCCAGTACTTGTGTTCTCAGCTGGTACCTGTGTGTTTTCCTATCAACTACTTGAAAATAGTTACCCGTGTTCCTGCTTACCCATGTTCACCCGCTTACCTGTGTTCATCCAGTACCTGCGATCCAACACCTATGTTAATCCCGTACCACCTGCATTGAATGTGTTATTTCGGTACCAGAACCTACTTTCCAGGTTTGGTGGTTGAGCGAACTATCTTCGATGAGGCCGATGAAATTGTTGGTCAAGGGCATCATCTTGCTACAACAAATCAAGATATGCTTCCTCCTCATGCACTGCGTGTCATGGGGATGAAGATGAATATGTAAAATGAACTAAACTGTAATATTTTGTAGTGATTTGTTACTATTCTATTAAGCCTTGATGTAAGGCCATTTCTCTATAAGAGAAGGCTTGTAGATGATAGCCAAAAAGACATAGTTAGACACAAACATTGAGAGAGAGAGAGAGTTAGAGAAATTTGGAGAGTTAGAGAAGTATTCAGATTTCCAGCAGTGTTATGCTAAAGATGTGATTGAACCATTGAGTTTTGTAATCTTTCTCTTTGAATTAATGATATGAGTAGCAATTGATAAGTTCCTTGTGTAAACCAATTTATTAGTTCTATAAGTTCTTCAAGCTTTCATTGGTAGCTCGGAAAGGGCCCACCGAAGCCATCAAGGTAAGTTCTTATTATAGTTATTATGCATATAGTTTTATTTATGTAGTGTTAAGTATTTGATGTGATTTCAGTCCTGTTTCATATAAGTAATTCGTGAGTGACAGTTCATTAGCTTTATGAATGCAAACTTTATTTATTAAGCTGCAAATTTAATTGTTGATTGCTATTTTGAAGAACAAGGAAGCTAAGATCAAAGATCTCACCATTCACCTACATGTGCTATTAGCGAAGACTCTTGTCATACATTTCGTGCACTAGAATACATAGTTTCTTTCAAGACTAATCCTGGCTTCTTTGTTTAATGTTTGAATGCAGTGAATTGATTCTAGTGTAGTGATTGAAATCAACTGCTACAGGAAAACATAGTTAGATCCATCTTTTTGTTTCATGAGCTTGTAAATGGATAGACTTGTTACCTGAGAAAGAACATTTAGCTCACAGTCTTGTTAATATTTGATATATGAGTTTTACTTTCTGATCTTTAAATTATGTGATGAAGTTAGATTAAAATTTGTGGAGTGAAGTATTAGTTTTGAAGTACTTCTTATTTAGGATATACTCATAAGACATATGAACTTATTTGTTATCGGCACCTATAGTGTATCAACTCTACTAATTACGAATCCCTAGTTGATAATTTAATATTGTGGCGATATATCATTCATATAATTGCCTTAATATTTTTGGTGCCATAGTCTGGGAGCTGTAAACGGTAATAGGTAATGATTTGTTTTTTGATGGATTTTGAGTAACATTGAGGACGACCTAAGGGTGGAGAGAAGACGATGATACGTGAGTGAAGAGCCAAGCATCCACTATAGTGGGGTTGCTCCAAAGTTATGTTGTCCACTCTTTTTCTAAGTAGTTAAATTTGATATTTTCATTTCATGAGAAGAATTAGATATAGGAAAGGTAGGTCTGTTTCATAAAAAATCCCAGAAAATTTATATGGTCCCAAAATTGTTAATCCAACTAATTTTGCTAATAGCTATGAAAGGAAAAATCTAGAGGAGAAAATTTTGGTGGCAACAATAGAGGAGACATTAGTAAAGCAGCTTGGAGCAGAAAAAAAGACAGTCACAGCAGAACTTCATACTACATTGGAACATTAGAGATAACCCTATGTCTGAACCATTATCTCCTGAAAGAGAAACATCTCCTAATTCCACAAATTCCAAGTTGTGGGAAGAAATAATGGAAGGGGAAGGAAGAGTAGACAATCCAAAAAAAAATGAAGCCAATAATGAGCCATAAATGTTTGGATTTCCAATTCTTGACATTATTAGGAATCGTATAATCTTCAGGAATAAATAGTAAGGATGCATCATTGCCTAGGGTTAGCCGTTGAAACGTCAATCAAATCCTAATGATTTGATTATTCCGAAATACATTTATCTACAATATAGATCACAAAAGTCTCAGATCTAATATTACTAGGAATGTCACCATGAAGAACATTCCTTTTTCATCATCACCTCACTTCAATGGTATGCCATTCGAAGACCTTGATCCATTTTTATTCGAATTTGATATACTATGTAGAAGTTATAAGTATACAGATAATGCTCAAAAGTTAAAGCTTTTTCCAACTACCTTGAAAAACTCAGCATTAAGATGGTTCATGAGTCTAGGGGAACACACTATTACATCTTGGGATGATATGGAAGTAGCCTCTCTCTAGAAATACCAGGATTACTGTAGACCTAGGGATGCCAAGAATGACATCTTTAAAATATAGCAAACTGAATAAGAAAGCCTAGAAGACTACCTAGAAAGGTTCCTTTACAATTACCAAAAAACCAAGCAAGTTGCTCTTGACCTTGTGACAATTAGAACCATTTTTCTAAGAGGAGTACGAGATGATTGCATGGAAGTAATTAATCTCATGAGTGCTGGTGATGTTTATCAAAAACCATTTGCTAAAATTGTTGAATACTGCAAGAAGTACTCCCATAGTCAAGCTAAAGCTAGGAAAAATCCAAGAGAACTTACAAGTCGAGTTGGAAAACCCACTACAATTGGTTTAACCATAATAGATTTGGGAAATCTATTGGAAAACCTTAAAACTAATATCCTTAGCACAATTAATAACCAACTAGATACCCTCAATAGTAAGAGGAAAACATTGCTTTAGCTATCTTTTGCCCTCACTGTAGGAAGAAGCATCTTGAAAAACAATTCCCTTTTAATGCCATAGAGGTCTGTGGAATTTGCATAGATAAACATTCAACTAATGAATTCCCTTCATTACCTGGGTTGCAAGCCATTTACAAAGTCATAACAAAACCACAAGATCCATCTTATCCTCCTAGGAGACCATGGAGGCAACAAAACCCATCCATGTTCCAAGACCCTTCCATGCAGATTGCAAAACCACAGTGGGCCCCTCAAATGCCTTACTCCCAATGAGGGCCTCAACCATTACAAGGAGATGCTTGGAAACAAGGTTGGAGGGGGACTCCCTATGGGAATATTAATCCACAACCATACTAAACAACTTCTTACCCAATCTACACATAATATCCTCCAAATATCTCTTAGTTATTGCCATGGTTTAACCCACCTCTATTACCTTCATTCCTAATCAACAGCTTCCTATGAACTCAAATTCACAATAACCTGCTCTTCCCATGAATCCAAGTCAACAACATCTACCTATGAATTCAAGTCCACAACAACTTGCTTTGCCCATGAATCTGAATCAACAACAAATGCCACCAAACCCTAATCCTCCTCGAACTACTCAATTATCTGCACAACTCCTTCCAAACCATAATACTAGGTCAACTCAACCTGTACAAAATACGGAGTTGCAAACCTTCCCTAACTACACTATCACTTTAGTTCCAACCAGTGAAATTTGACTAATATCTAGGAAGTCTTAAATAAAACAGGACCTGTAGTGATCATTCAAGAAGAACAACCAACATAATCACCTCCTAAAGACAAGGAGATACGTAGTCAAGAGGAATATTCTCCTCCCGATGAAGAGGAAAGCCCTCCCTCAACACCCATCAATTCTACCATACAACCTAAACCATCTCAAGGGGTTACTCAACCACCCTATCCAGGGAGATTGCTTGTCAAAAATCATGAGGTCCCACTAGGATATGATTTAGAGGTTGAATTGCGAAATATTTGTGTAAAGATACCCTTGCTTCAGTCCATCAAAGATATTCCTACCTACGCCAAGATTGTAAGGGATATTTCATTAAAAATCTAGGAAGAAAAAAGAAATACCCCCTATTATAAAAGTAGTTGGCTAATTGTAAGAAACCATGTCAGAGATGCCTTCCAAACGCACTGATCCCAGGAATCCAGTAGTGACCATGCAGATTAACAGAATATCTTTAACAAACACTCTTGTTGACCTAGGTGCAGGAATAAATGTCATGACTATGGATATTATGCAAAAACTGCAGTTAGAAGGCTTGAGGCCAACTCAAACACTATTTGAGTTAGCAGACAAATCCATCCTTAAACCTATAGGAAACTTAGATGACATAACAGTTGTACTAGTTTCCTGGGAATATCATGTGGACTTCTTTGTGATCCATCTAAAATCCTCCAAACCTGGACATCCAGTAGTACTAAGCAAACCTTGTCTAGCCATTACTGATGCCTTTATTGGATGCAGGACTGGAGAGATGACCATTTCCAATGGATGTCAAAGTTAAAAAAGTACCTTATTTCCTCTTGCCCAACTTGCTATAGAAATCCCCTTATGGATAGAGAACCCATATGGAGAGGATGAATGTACTGAACCATTGTTAACAGTTGAACTGTCTAAAGGCCTTCAAGAACAAACCGAAAATCAAGTTTTGAACTTGTTCTTAACATGACCTAGTTATTTTCCACAATGTGAAGTCTATATGGATGACTTCATAGTATATGGGTAACATTTCCAACAAGCTTTAGACCACCTAGAGAAAGTTTTAATCAAATGTCAAGAGATCAACCTTTCCCTTAGCAAAGAAAAATATAGAATGATGCTTACAGACGGTGTTATGCTAGGCCATCATATTTATGGGACTGGGATAAGAGTAGATCTTGCTCAGATCGAAATAATCGCTCAAATAAAAACTCCTAGCTCTCAAAAATAAGTTAGAAGCTTTCTAGGGAATGTCGAATACTACAAAAGATTTATTCAAAATTTTACGACAATAGTTGCCCATATGCTCAAACTTTTAACAGAAGATGCAAAATTCTAGTGTGATTCTCAATGTTAAATTTCCTTGAAACTCTTAAATAAAAAATTGTCAATGGCTCCAGTTCTAAGAGGACCAAATTGGGCCCTCCCTTTTCACATCTGTACCAATGCCTTAGACACAACTTTGGGGGTTGTTTTACACCAAAGAGAGAATCAAATTCCATATGCCATCTATTTTGTTAGCAAAAATCTCTCTCCTATAGAACTGAATCACACCATCACTGAAAAAGAATTCTTATCAGTATTTCATGCCATTAATAAATTTAGACATTATATAACTGGGTATGAAGTTTTTTTACATACAGACCATTCAGCTATCATATTTTTAAAGAAAAAACCTATCACCAATGCCCGTGTTACTAGATGGTTGTTACTACTGCAAAAATTTAATATTACTATTATTGACAGACCAAGAAAATATAATCTTGTCGCTGATTTTCTATCTAGACTTGTCCATACAGGTGACAATGCACCAGTTACTGATGATTTTTCAGATGAAAAATTATTTTCTATTTTTACTTCTACTCCTTGGTATGTAGATGTAGCTAATTACCTGGTTACAGGAAAGCTGCCACAAAATTTGTCTTCAAGGGAAAAACAAAGAATCATACAACTTAGTGTTAATTATATGTGGCATGAGGATTTTTTATACCATACTAGACCAGATTTGGTGATTAAAAGATGTGTACGGGAAGATGAGATGTAAGAAATTCTAAAAGCTTGCCATAATGAGTCATGTGGTGGACATTTTGCCGATAAAATAACTTCATATAAAGTGTCCGGGCATTATTGGCCTACCATTTTCAAGGACACAGAAATATGTGGCCAACTGTGATGATTGTCAAAGGATAGGGAAAACTATCCCAACATATGAAATGCCTCTTCAAGAAAAGGTAGTCATCGAACCTTTTGAGAAATGAGAATTAGATTTTGTAGGACCAATTTATCATATGTCCAAAAAGAAGAAATATATTCTGTTATGTACAGATTATGTAACCAAATGGGTAAAGGCTAAATCACTATATTCTGCTAATGAACAATATGTTGCTGAATTTTTATTTGAAGAGATATTCACCCGTTTTGGTGTACCAAGGGAAATAGTAACTGATCAAGGCATTCAATTCAATTCCAAATTGGTCAAAGCTATTACAGAGAAGTATAAAATTAGACACTGAAAATATACACCTTACCACCCCCATGCAAATGATAGTTAGAGTCTACCAATAAAGTAATCAAGGTCATTCTCACCAAGATAATACAAATGCATCATAAAGATTGGGTTGATAGGTTACCAGAAGCTTTGTGGGCATATAGGACAACCTGGAGAAACACAACATGACATTCTCCATATGAGTTGGTTGACATAAAACAAGTTTTTATTCCTATAGAATTCCAAATTAAAACTTGCAGAACTACCATGCAGTTGGGAATGGATTTAGATGAGGCACAAAAATAAAGGCTAATGGAATTAAATGCATTGGATGAGATTATAAAAGATGCTCTTCAAACGACAATGCTTGCTTATGATCAGATAACCAAATGGCGTGATAAGTTTATTAATAAGACATGTTTTCAACCAGGTGACTGGGCTCTGCTGTATGACAACAAATTTTAGGATTTCAAAGGAAAATTGATAGCACGGTGGCTTGGACCTTATGAGGTAGATACAATCTATGAAAATGGCTTGGTCAAGATAAAAACTATCGTTGCAGATCAAAATTCCTTTGTTGTGATTGGAAATCGATTTAAAGTTTATCGTAAGCCACTATCTAAAGAGGATTTCACAAAACATGTTATTATATAATCATTTTGATGTTACTAACAAAAGCAAAAGTTGGTTGTGTTCTCCTGTAGTTATGCAATAAGGAGGACATCTGCCAGGGTAAGTTTATTCCTTTATCTAACCCTGATAGATTACTTATGGAAAAGGAGCCTAATGGAGTTTTCTTTAGGTTTTTCAGACTGCAAAAAATTGAAAATACTGGCGAGCATGAACTGGCCCAGGCTCGAGAAAAAGCCACGAGACAATGAATGGAGTTTTCTTTAAGTTTTTCGGAATGCCAAAAATTGAAAACACTGTTGGTCAAGGTTATCATTGATGTCAATATGGCATTGTTGGAGATGCAAAATACTCTTATGATACATGCCTTAAACCATTTCATGATGTTTCCCTAATTACATGACAAACCCTAAGTACATTTATGCCCTAGATTGGTGATGCATGATCTAAATGCCCATAATACTCTAGAAGATGTCTTAGCCCTAACACATTGATGCAAGTCCTAATACTTATGATGCCATTAAGATACATGAATGGAAGCCTATGTGTATGGAACCCTAAGCCTATGAAGAAGACCTTCACATACATGAATGAATTCCTAATCCTAATGAAGAAGCCCTTGCCCTAATGTCCATGAAAAGCCTTAGATCATTAATGACGAAGCCTTAAATGAAGATGCCCAGGAAGACATATTGAAAATGTACCCTATTCTTGTTGATTCCCATGATACCTTTAAATAATCCCTAATCCCAATCATCTTCATGGCCTGATTCTATAAAGAAGGAGCCCTAAACATTGGATGCCTAAAACTAAAATCCTAATGGCTTCCATAAATAAAATAATAATGATAGTCTCACAAAAATAATTTTATTCATGGTAAAATGACCATATTTAAGGATGGTATTGGCATAGGAGTGTAGAGGATTTTCTCTTCTTTCTAACGAGCTATTACATGCCCCCAAACTCCTTACTGTTGAAGAGAAAATGAATTTTTAAGTTGAAAAGTTATATCTTTTAATGCAAGCCGACATGAGCCAACTCATGCAAGTTGGCCTTACCTCCAAGAGTCGTGTCTCCTCACCTTAACACAAAACCAGTATAAATATAATTCCTTCTCCTCATTCTAGCCATCAAATTTTGGTGATCTTTTCTGAGATTGAGCACGTAAGTAAAAGGAGGCCGAGGAGCACATTATAAAACACTGTTTGGGCAATGCTTTTTGAAGGAGGCCGAGGAGGAATACGTCTGTGGTACCCATATATGTGGAGAGACTACATTGAAACATAATTTGAATTTATGATAGTCTGTCCGAAAGATTGGATTTCAATCCTGTGGAATAATTACAGTCTCATATTTGTGTTTATTTGGGTTGGGTTAACACTCAAGGTTGGACAAAAAGCTCATATTGTTGACTAGTTGAATTGAAATCCTGTGGTGGTGGACCTTGGGCTTAGCGTTGAAGGTTTAGAGTTGTTGCAGCCATTGTGGAAAGGATTTTAA
The DNA here is from genome assembly GCA_000404065.3 of Pinus taeda. Taxonomy (NCBI): domain Eukaryota; kingdom Viridiplantae; phylum Streptophyta; class Pinopsida; order Pinales; family Pinaceae; genus Pinus; species Pinus taeda. The sequence continues at coordinate 75,187 of APFE031370301.1, read as the reverse complement.
TTCCCTTTGAAGACTAAATTTTAACAATACCTATTCAATCCAGGAGTAGTCTACTATTGAGGGCTTCCTTGTAGACTTTCTAAAGTAATCTTTAAGTTGAACCTGAAGTAGTGTTGGGTAGAACTTTAAATACTGTTATAACAGATTTGAAGCAACCTTTTGTGCCTATTCTAGAAGATATTCATTAACAAACTTTGTGGGCCAACCTGTGAAGCATTTATTGGTATTCCTAGATTATTTCTTGGACCATCATTGAATACCACTTGAAGCATAATTTGAGGCTTGATTTAAGGCTGATTTTGAATTAAACATTGGAGAAGAATTGAAGTACCCTTCAAGTCTTGTTGAAGAACATTGTAATAGTGGTGTGCATATATATTGAGAATACACTTGGAGTGGCATTTGAAGAGATTTTGAACACATTGGAGAATATCTTGGGGCAGCCTATTAAAGACACCTTAAGCATTGAAGACTTGTTGGAGAAGACTTAGTTTAAAAATTCATTGAAGAGTTGGAAGCAACCTCGTTGAAGAACTTGTGTAGAAACATTGTTAAAGCATTATTAAGGTAATTGTGTTGAAAGCATCTTGTTGGGGCATGCATTGTTGAAGACATTTTTAGAAGCTAACTTGGAGGCATTAGTGAATACCTTGATGCATGATTGAAGCGCTCATGGAATAAACTTGGAGAATTTTGTTTGGGTGACATGAAGAGTAATGGTGACACCTTTTGAGAAGACAAGGTTGTCATTGATGAAGTGATTTGGAGAAGGAAATGTTGAGGATATTACCGAGGTTCGTTGAAGAAGATATTGGGAGCCATGAAGAATCATCAAACTTATCTTGACGAATTGACGATGAGGGTTGGAGCTCTAAAGGTTGGAGCCTCATAGAGAAAGGTTTGGTGCCTTGGAAGATAAGCTTGGAGCCCTAGAGGATTGGAGTCCTCAAGAAGCCAGGTCAGACCCTGAACTAGAGATAGGGTTGGAGCCCTAGAGGATCAGATTCCTCAAGAAACCAGGTTGGAGCTTGAACCAGATATATGGTTGGAGCCCTTGAGGTTGGTGCCTTAAAAGTGACAAGGTTAAGTCCAACTTGGTGCTTGGCAAATACAAGTTGGAGCATAGGAGATTGAAAATTTATGTCTTCATCTAGGGTTGGAGCCCTACATATATTGTACTTGATTTATTGTAAAGAATAAATTAATAAAATAATTTATTATTATTGTTCATTTTGTGTTCTAAATATAAGTGATATAATTGGTAAAAGTAACAATTGAAATGAAATACTGATTCACCCCCTTCTCAGTGTTTCCAACAATTGGTATTAGATCCAGTACCTTCACTCAAAGCCTAGCAACTTGAAGGTTGATCCTTAGAACACAAATGGAAAAGCCAAGGAAGAAAGCCTCCAATCCTCCTAATGATGTCTCTTCCTCAACCATGAAAACTGAAGACAATCAAATTGAGAAAGTTCTAGTGTTCAATGGAAACTTTGATGTATGGAAGGTAAGAATGAGAAATTTCTTAATGTATCAAGGAGTTGGAGTATGGGAATCAATGATTACTGATAGCATGATGGACAATGAATCCAAGGAGTACAATACTAGAGCAATGAAGACAATTTCGAATGGGCTACCAAATTCTATAAATGAAAATTTGGAAAAATGTTTGTCAACAAAAGATATATGGGACAAACTTCATGAGCTTCACTCAAAAGGGGCATTAACCATGACCACAAGTCAAGAAGATGATGAAAAGCAAGAAGGAAATCTAGAACCCATAAGGAAGCTGAAAATAAGAATGATGACATCAAGGCCAAAGAAGACCTAGAAGAAGAAGAAAGAAAAGAATACTTTGAAGAAGATCTCATGACTAAATTGTTGATGGTGCTGGACCCGCTAACATGTTAGGGGATCTCCTCGGTAAGAAGTCCCAACTAGACCTCAGACTGTTTGGTGTAGGAGTCCCAACAAAAAGGTCGCACGATATCACCTTGATCACGGTTGCGTGGAATGGCAAAAAACATGTCCTTGTTGGTAGCAAGTGTGTGACCAGCGCAACAAGCCAAGGAAGGTGCATGAAGGGTTCTAACACACAGAAAGGGGAATGAGTGCACCCCTTAGAAACCTATGGAAACACACAGCTTGAGAGGTAACACACGATCAAAGATACATCACCAACTGGAAAGCAAGGAAACCAATGATCGAAAGTGATGGTTAAACCAACAACACGTCTCAGTAAGATTCATACATACATATATAGAAATATTCCATACATATATGCATAAGCAAACAACTACATATATAATTAGAGTAACCAAAACAACTGAAATACAATAACAACATATGCATGAAATGTGTTGGCTATGTTATATTAAGTGTGAAAGATCTTATCATATAATACAACCATGCCCAACTACTAGTCTCGACAATGGAACGTTATAGTCATTGACGTCTGCTCCTCCAAAGAGATATACTAGCTCTGCACTGTGGAGAAGCCAAGGCTCATTACAATATAGTCCAAGCTTTCTCTAAGATATACCTATAGGAAGCTTGGCTCCAAAGAGCTTGTATAATGAGTAATGAGGTTCTATAAATAACAAAGGGTGGGTTGACCCTCGACCTTCCCCTTTGTGAATCTTCACCTACCCTCATGACTCTTCAAATACTACATGACTATTGCATTCGACCATCGATACCTAGTCTTTCACTTTTACAAGATGTTACATTACAATCCACACATGTACCCATGTGAGACAAAATAGGATTGAGCAAGCCATGCAAGCTATCACTTTGACTCGAACAATTGTGGGAAGACCAACTCCTCGACATCCTTGCATTGATCGTCAGTGACGAACTGATTCCAAGCTTGGTGGTCCGTGATGGTGTCCATGTGCTTAATGGAGATTGCCTGCTAAAATTGAACCACTTCTTCTATTGCATTCGAGTACATTGATTTGGCTCCTTTGTTCAACTCTCCTGATAACATGCTCATCATAGTCTTGAGTGCATTCAGACTAGCAACATACTGATGCATAGTGTTTGCGTTGATCTCCAAGTATGTGCTAGTGGCTATGTGCACCAACTCATCGAAGTACATGTATAGCTCCAACCAAACTTGGTTCTTTGTCTTTGCCTCGGTGAGTGTGCTAATGGACGGGATCACATGCAATTTCACAATGACATCCATGCTCCTAAACACCCTCGCATGTGATTGACAACACTGCTCACCCTGTCTGCTCTATGCCAGTTACTGGGATGGGTCTATATCTTGTATGGGAACAATTTCATTAGTCTACGCATGTTGCACCTCTAGTTATACCTGTTCCTGCTATGCTTCCATCTCTCATCCATGCAGCTCCTGTTCTTCTTTGAGTTGCCGCTTTAGCTCCTGAAACTCCTCCTCTGTTTCTCTCTTTGTCTTTGCATGATCCTCTTGTCGCACTGTCACCTCATAGCCTCAATCTCCAAAGATGCTTTCATCATGAATGGATATACTTTGAAATTGCATCTTTTCTCTGCCTCTGTGTTGTCAACAACCTTTTGCATTTGTCGTGCTTAGGTCTGCTACCCTCTGCTGTTGTTGATGGTGCTACTCGCTACAATGCTACTGATATTTCATCTTGATAACCTTGTCTATGAATGGCTTGGTGTCTTCATAGATGAGCAAGCTCATAGACACTTGCTCAACTGTATCTCCAGTTTCACTCTCAACGGTGTCCTTTGACTCTTCTCTCCCTGAGGCCATTGTACCTATACTGCTGAGAGGCAGACGAACACCTGTGATACCTGGATACCTAGAAACACTCATGTCAAGAAATATGTCAATTGAAACCCAAAACAAATTGGAGGGATGTCATGCAACATACTTGTGTGACTGATTATGAATATTGCGCAATTTTCACCGGGAGGCTGGGAGACTAAATGCAAAAACTGTGCAATGCACAGTTAGGGCTGTCAGGAGGCTGATTGACTGCTAGAACTACATAATGCACAGGTCAGTCTGGCCCGCTGAGGACTGAAACTGCATAATGCGCAATTTCAGTCAGTAGTGACATGCAAGCCTAGGGACTGCATTGTGCAATTTTCTATGTCAATAGGGCACTGCCTCCCATAATTGCGTAGAGAAAACTTGGAGTTTAGTGCTGGCAAGGTTTGCATAGTTTCTGGAGGGAAGGCTGAGCCTTCACTTCCAGAAATGTGCATTGTTGTCTAGGAAAGGCAAGGTTCGTGTCAAGGCAACCCAGAATCGCTGACGGGCAACTAAAAACATGGAAAGGTTTGGATGCATGGCGAGACTGAGTGTAAGAAAAAGTGAATGATCATGCATGCAAACAATGAGTGCAAGATTCAGAAAACGGGAAAGCAAGCATGTGTGTGAAGCGACTGACCGCAACGTCGACTGTTAGTGCATAAACAATGTCATGTATGCGACAATAATGAGATGCAAAGAAAAACTAAAATAATGCTTCTACAAGTTAACATACATCAAAACGACAACAAGCATTCATTGAAATCAAGCAGACAACACTTACACAAAGCAAAATACAAAAGCGACAGAAATGCAACACAAGACATGCAAAGAAGACTTACCCTGAAACAACTGAGCTAAATGTGCCAAAGATTCCTAGATGCAATGTGGGATGCCAGAGCTACAAGATCCATGTGAGGTATGAGCTCTACAGTGTCTGGTACATAATTTTTGATAAGATCAAAGTTATGATGCACATGCCACAAATCTAGGAAAAGAGACACTTGGCGGGAGGTTTCTAAATGATCTTTGCATGTAACCTCCAGCTGCTAAAATAGATCCCTAAAATCTAGGGATGCCTTTTGCATGTTTCCTTTTGCTATTTCATGAAAAGCAACCCATGCATGCAAATCAAGATAGATCAATCTCGGAGGGGACCAGTCAACCTGAAGGCACATGCAATAGTTTGTAAGCTTGGGAAAGGTATTTGCATAATTTCTGGCCTGAGTAGGGATGGTTGTCCCTTAGGCATTGTGCAATTTATGGAGTTAGCAGGTCACTGCCTCCAAGAATTGCTCAATTTCTGAGCTGAAGCCCAATGTTGGGCTGGATTGCACAATTTCCTAAGGGAGGGCTGCTTAGCTGGATTGCACAATTTTGGAGTCTAGCAGGCATCCCATCAGGATTACACAATTTCTGGAGGCAAGGATGGTTCCCCTTCAGAATTGTGCAATTTTCAGAGGGAACATCTTAGCCAGAAAATTGACTAATTCTAGAATGATAGCCTGTGGGTGGGAGACAAACAAGCTGACATGCACAGGCTGTTGAGTCACTGAAACTCACCTAAAGCTTATGTACTTGATAGTGCAAGACATGCTACTAAGGATGGTTTGTAGGGAGGCTCCAAAACGAAGCTAAGGAAAAATTTTGGAGGGTGATTGTAGCCGCTACAACACTTGGCGACACACTGTTAGAACTCCATCTCTCTGAATGGACCTTGTTTCGTGAAAAGCAAGTCTAGTTCCTCCTGAAGTATTGTTCAGTTCTCTGATCATCTTGATTTCCACACTAGCTTGGTTGAAAAATGTAGCATCTATCATGCTCTTGTTTAGTCAGCACACATTCCAAGACAAGTCAAAGCAATTGTTTCGATTGGGATGAGGGGTATATTGGTGCACAAGAAATATGATAGTCAGAGTTTTAAGTTTCATCTCTGGTGTTGCTCTGCTATCAGCATGCCTGTACAATACCCCGACTGAGTCACGCAGGAACACAAGCATAGCTCTGCTGCTAGTGAGCCTAGTTAGTACCCCGACAGAGTTACTTGCATCACCTCTGTGCATAGGAAGCCTTTCTCTTCTTTCACCTTATTCATGTTTTTCATTTTTTCATTTAAAAAAAAATTGTGCATATCACTTATTCATTTCAGAGGTGGAAGAGGGATCCCAACTTATTGAGAGTAGAAGAGGTTGTTCCTTCAGAGAAGTATTCTGTATATACCTCTGCCATACTTGTTAATGTTTTCCCCCTCATCTTACTCTACTTTACTGAGCTGACAAGGGTTAACCCAAAAGAAGCGACTAGAGTAGGTGATACTAGTTAGCGCGCAAGCGTTGTGTTTTCATTAAGGTTCACTTTGAACATAACATATTTTTCATTGATGTATCATGGACTGAAGACAACCAGTTCTTAATATAGAGACATGATGACAAATAACCAAGTATTGATAACTACACAAGTCCTCTTGTACTTTACCCAGCTTGTTTCAAGAGTCACACATGGTTCAAGCGAAACTAACCTATGAATGCAACAAGAAAAAAACAACAAAAGAGCAAAAAGGAGAAGCAAATGTGAAAGCAAAGGGAGTAAGAAAACAAGCAAGCGAGTGAACAAACAAACAAGAAAGAAAACACACATGCAAGAAAACCAACAATAAGCAAATACTACTCCTACTCCTAAGCTAAAAGTGCATGGGTCTGCTTATGTGAAGTGATATTTCCAATGAAACCACCGATGCATTGGTCGACCCATGTTGGTGAAGGCATGGTTCGTGAACCAACAAACATGAAAGATATAATGGTGAAGACAAACACACTCTGGGTTTAAATGCATCCATAAAAAGAAATGAGTGAAAGTGCATGACATGCACTCTATTGACTTGCCATGGTGCTGTGTTACACAACATGCATATGTTGAGAATACACATTCTCTTGACTATGAAATGCAAGAAAATGTGAGAAAGATAGACCACTTATGTTGTGCGAGTGTGCTTGCTGTGTAAGATTCCTCCAATGCAAGAGAGATGGGATTGTGAGATTCAAGTGGAGGAAGCGAAATATGGGTGTTTGGTTGATCTTCAATGTGAAGAAGAGAGTGATGATGAGCCTTGCATGTTTCAACAATTTCCTAATCGGAAGTGAAACCAACCTGAGGACAACGAGGGCCTGACATAACCATCATCTCGGGCTGAAGTGCCTCGAAAGCCTATGGGGTTTCAACTTCGTCGATAGGTAGATCATCGGAGACCTAGACATGTTAACAACGAGTGAATCAACATCATGATCAAATGAAGAAGTATAAAGATCACAACAACCACGCTCAGAAAATTCAGGATTTTTGTTGGCATCCTCATGATTGGATGAATCATGCAGAGGGGTAGATGAGAAGCAAGGATGTTCACCCTCTATGTTTTCATAAATGATAGATGACGGATTGGACATATTTTCAGAGGAAGATGTGTCCTCTCCATGTTGTAATGACAGACTAACATCCGACGTGTCATGTGAACAATCAGAAGTAGAAACATCCATAAATGACTTTTCAGAGGGGAAATCAAAAGCTGAAAAATCACAAGGGATGTCAAGATAGAGTAGATGGGGCACAGATGGAATGGAGTCATCCTTCACAGTGGGTCCTTCTTTAGATTCTCGTACACACTCATCATGAATGATGGGGTAGGTTGGCTGCATAACACCAACTCCGTCAACAACTTGATCCTTGTTCACAACAAGTGTGGAGTCCGTAATTATAGAACATAATATAGTACAATCCAGAGGATCAACGGAACACGGGGAACAAATCCACGTGACCACCAACAAGCTTGTCAGACAAATATGCATATATATCACGAGCAGGTGGGGTGGGAGGATGTGACAGTTCAACAAATGTGTGTGCATTTATTCCCACATCACTTTGCAGTGGTGGAGCTATTTGATGAGGTGAAGGTAGACAGTCACTTGTGACAACGACTGTGCCTACCTGTGATTGCACATCTCCATCACTGGAGTATGCTGAGTGGGGTTCGAATGATTTCAAGAATTGTGGATTTTCGGATATGTGAAGAAGATACTCAAATCTTCCATCGAGAAATTCCAAATCAATTTCATCTTCGAGAAATCAGTATGCAAGATTACGAAAGTGCATGTAAAATTGTTCAACAGATTCATTAGGTGCTTTCCATAATTTCAGAATTTCTTTGTTGAGTACCTTACAGTCAAAGTGATTGAAAGAATGGTCTATCTCTATGACCAGATGAGAAAGAGAATGAATATATTTTTTGGGCAGCATGGCGCACCAATGCATTGGGTGCCCTCGAAGTGTGTATACAAGTAGCCCGTAGGTCATGTAATCTTCAAAGATTCATGTCTTTCACATGATCCTACAACACCGACCGTGTGCCTAACCAAGGATATGTAGCCTCCACCATTGTATGTTTTATGTGACAAGTTATCCCAGAGATCTCTTCAAAGTTGTTTCCATAAGACATACACTTAGGAAGACAAACTCTGTAGTTAGTCATGATAAGTATTAAGAGATTCAAAACAGATTGTGAGGACTCATCTTGTCATTTGGCCCTCCATCTAGTGCCAAAATGTTAATGGTTTTGGACCCGCCAACATGTTAGGGGATCTCCTCAGTAAGAAGTCACAACTAAACCTCAAGCCATTTGGTGTAGGAGTCCTACCAGTGGGTCATACGGTATTGCCTTGACTACGGTTGCACACAGGGGCAAGCAAGATGTCCTTGTTGGTAGCAAGGGTGTGACCAACGCAGGAAGCCAAGGAAGGTGCATGAAGGGTTCTAACACATGGAAAGGAGAATGAGTGCACCCCTTAGAAACTTGTGGAAACACACAACTTGAAAGGGAGCACACGAGCAAAGACACATCACCAGCTGGAAAGCAAGGAAACCAATGATCCAAAGTGATGGTTAGACCAACAACACGTCTCAATAAGATTCATACATACATATATAGAAAGAGTCCATACATACATGCATAAGAAAACAACTACTTATATCATTAGAGTAACCAAAACAACTGAAATACAATAACAACATATGCATGAAATGTGTTGGCTATGTTATATTAAGAGTGAAAGATCTGATCATACAATACAACCATGTCCAACTACTAGTCTCAACAACAGAATGTTACAGTCACTTTCGTCTGCTCCTCCAAAGAGATATACTAACTTTGCACTGTGGAGAAGCCAAGGCTCATTACAATATTGTCCAACCTTTCTCTAAGATATACCTATAGGAAGCATGTCTCCCAAAAGCCTGTACAATGGGTTATGAGGTTCTATAAAATAGCAAAGGGTGGGGTGACAGTTGACCTTCCCCTTTGTGGCTCTTCACCTACCCTCATGACTCTTCAACTACTACATGACTGTTACATTCGATCATCGACACTTGGTATTTCACTTTTATAAGATGTTACATTACAATCCACACATGTACCCATGTGAGACAAAATATGCTTGAGAAATACATGAAAGTTATCACTAAGACTTGGACAGTTGTGGGAAGACCAACTCTTTGACATCCTCACAATGATCATCGGTGGTGAACTAATACCAAGTTTGGTAGTCCGCGATGGTGTCTTCATTCTCAATGGTGACATCCTACTGAAAGTGAACCCTTGCTTCCATTGCATTCAGGTACATTGATTTGGCTCCTCTGTCCAACTCGTCTGATAACATGCGCATCATAGTTTTGAGTGCATCCGGACCAACAACATACTGATGCATAGTGTATGTGTTGATCTCCAAGTGTGTGTTGGTGGCTATGTACACCAACTCATCAAAGTACACGTCTAGCTCCAGTCAGACTTGGTTCTTTGTCTTCGCCTTGGTGAGTGTGCCAATGAACAAGATCACATGCATGCACACAATGACATCCATGCTCCTGGACACCTGCGCATGTGATCGACAACACTGCTCACCTTGTCTACTCTGTGCTAACTATTGGATGGGTCTATATCTTGTATGAGTGCAGTTTCATCAGTCTGCGCATGTTGCGCCTCCTACTGTACTTGTTCCTGCAGTGCTTCTATCTCTCATTTGTGCAACTCTTGTTCTTCTCTAAGTTGCCTCTTCAGCTCCTGCAACTCCTTCTCTATTTCTCTCTCTGTCTTTGTGTGATCCTCTTGTCACATTGTCACCTCATAGCCTCAATCTCCAAAGCTTCTTTCATCATGAATGGATATGCTTTGAACTTGCAGCTTTGCTCCGCCTTTGTGCTGTCAACAACCTTCCTCTTGCATTTGTCATGCACAGGCTTACTACCCTCTACTGCTGCTGATGGTGTTTCTCGCTGCAATGTTGCTACCGTTTCATCTTGATAATATAGGCAACCTCATAGAAACTTGCTCAACTGTATCTTTAGTTGCGCTCTCAACAGTGTCCTTTGACTCTATTCTCCTGGAGGCCATTGCACCTGTACTGCTGAGAGGCAGACGGACACCTGTGATACCTGGATACATAGAAACACTCATGGCGAGCAATTTTTCAGTTGAAAACCAAAATAAATTGAACGGTTTTCATGCAACATACCTGTGTGACTAACTGTGAAGATTGCGCAATTTTCATCTGGAGGCTGGGAGACTGATTGCCAAAACTGCGCAAGGCATAGTCTAGGCTATTGGGAGGATGACTGACTACTGGAGCTACACAATGCACAGTCTGGTTTGGTCTATTGGGGACTGAAACTACGCAATGCACAGTCTGGTCTGGCCTATTGGGGACTGAAACTACAGAATGCACAATTTTCTGGGTTAGTGAGGCACTGCCTCCCAGAATTGCATAGAGAAAACCTGGAGGTTAACATTGGCCAGGTTTACATAGTTTTTGGAGGGAAGGTTGAGCCTTCACTTCCAGAAATGTGCATTATTGTCTGGGCAAGGCAAGGTTTGGGTCAAGGTAACCTAGACTTGTCGACAGGAAAATGAAAACATGGAAAGGTTTGGATGCATGGCGAGACTAAGTGTAATCAAGAGTGAATGATCATGCATGCAAATAGTGAGTGCAAGATTTAGAAAATGGTAAAGCAAGCATGTGTGTGAAGCGAGTCGCCGTAACGACGACCGTTAGTGCAAAAACAATGTCATGTATGTGAGAACAGTGAGATGCAAAAGAAAAACTGAAACAATGCTTCTACAAGCTAACATACAACAAAACTGCAACAAGCATTCATTGAAATCATGCAGACAACACTTACACGAAGCGAAATACAAAATCGACAGAAATGCAACACAAGACATGGAAAGCAGACTTACCCTGAAACAACTAAGCTGAATGTGCCGAAGACTCCTAGATGTGATGTGGGATGTCAGAGCTACAAGATCGATGTGAGGGATGAGCTATCCATCATCCGATACATAAGTTTTGATAATATCAAGGTTATGACGCGCATGCCACAAATATAGGAAAAGTGACACTTGGAGGGAGGTTTCTAAATGATCATTGCATGTAACCTTTAGTTGCTAAAATATAGGGATGCCTTTTGCATGTTTCCTTTTGCTATTTCAGGAAAAGCAGCCCATGTATGCAAATCAGGATAGCTCAGTCCCGGAGGGGACCGGTCGACCTGAAGGCACATGCCGTGGTCTGCAAGCCTGGGAAAGGGATTTGCATAGTTTCTGGGCTAAGTAGGGCTAGGCATCCCTTAGGCATTGCACAATTTTTGGGGTCAGCAAGTCACTGCCTCCCAGAATTGCACAATTTATGAGTTGAAGCTTAGTGTTGGGTTGGATTGTGCACTTCTGGAGTCCAGCAGACAACCGAATAGGATTGCGCAATTTCTGGAGGGAAGGCTGGTTCCCCTACAGAATTACGCAATTTTCAGAGGGAACATCTTAGCCAGAAAATTGACTAAGTCTGGAATGACAACCTGTGGGTGGGAGACAAACAAGTTGACATGCATGGGTTGTTGAACCACTGAAACTCAGCTGAAGCCTCTATACTTGACAATGTAAGACATGCTGCTAAGGATGGTTGGTAGGGAGGCTCCAGAATGAAGTTAAGGCAAAACAATTTAGGGTGGTTTTAGCCATTACAACATAAACTTATTGCTTCCATAGAAGAGATTAATAGTTTGGAAAGGAAAATGAGGAACTTAAGAAGAAAGCGCAAGATGGTGACCAGGACAAGACAAGGAAAAAAGTTGACCTTTTCAAGCTTCAAGTACAAGAAAGAGGATGTCAATATGGAATTGTTGGAGATGGAAAATATTCTTGTGATACATGCCTTAAACCCTTTCATGATGTTGCCCTAACTACATGACAAAACCCTAAGTACATGTATGCTCGAGATTGGTGATGCATGATCTAAATGCCCATAATACTCTAGAAGATGCCTTAGCCCTAACATGTTGATGCAAGTCCTAATACTTATGATGCCCTTAAGATACATGAATGGAAGCCTATGTGTATGGAACCCTATGCCTATGAAGAAGACCTTCACATGCATGAATGAATAGCTAATCCTAATGAAGAAGCCCTTGCCCTAATGTCCATGAAAAGCCTTAGATAATTAATGATGAAGCCTTAAATGAAGATGCCCATGAAGCCATATTGAAAAGGCACCCTAGTCTTGTTGATTCCCATGATACCTTTAAAGAAACCCTAATCCTGATCAGCTTGATGGCCTAATTCTATAAAGAAGGAGCCCTAAACATTGGATGCCTAAAACTAAAATCCTAATGGCTTCCATAAATAAAATAAAAATGATAGTCTCACAAAAATAATTTTATTGGTGGTAAAATGACCCTATTTAAGGATGGAATTGGCATAGGAGTGTAGAGGATTTTTTCCACTTTCTAATGAGCTAGTACATGTCCCCAAACTCCCTATCATTGAAGAGAAAATGAATTTTAAGTTGAAAAGTTATATTTTTTAATGCAAGCCGACATGAGCCAACTCATGCAAAACGACCTTAACTCCAAGAGTCATGTCTCCTCACCTTAATGAAAAAATAGTATAAATATAAGTCCATCTCCTCATTCTATCCATCATATTTCGGTGATCTTTTTTGAGATTGAGAACATAGTTAAAAGGAGGTTGAGGAGAAAATTATAAACACTATTTGAGCAACACTTTTTTAAGGAGGCCGATGAGGAACACCTCTGTGGCATTCCAGATCTGTGGAGATACTACATTGAAGCAGACATCAAATTTACGACAATCTACCTAAAATCTTGGATTGCAATCCTGTGGAAGAATTACAATCTCGGATTTGTGGTTATTTGGGCTGGGTTATCACTCAAGGTTGGACAAGAAGCTCATATTGTTGATTAGTTGAATTGTGGTCCTGTGGTGGTGGACCTTGGGCTTAGCGTTGAAGGTTTAAATCTGTTGCAGCCATTGTGGAAAGGAAAGTAATTCCTTTTGAAGATTAAATTTGAACAAGACCTATTCAATCCAGGAGTAGTCTACTATTGGGGGCTTTCTTGTAGACTTTCTGAAGTGACCTTTAAGTGGAACTCGACGTAGTGTTGGGCAGAACTTTAAATACTGTTATAGCAGATTTGAAGCAACCTTTTGTGCCTATTCTAGAAGATCTTCATTAACCAAATTTGTGGGCCAACCTATGAAGCATTTATTGGTATTCCTAGATTATTTCTTGCACCATCATCAAATACCACTTCAATCATAATTTGAGGCTTGATTGAAGGCATACTTTGAATTAGACGTTGAAGCATAATTTAAGTACCCTTCAAGTCTTGTTGAAGAACATTGTAAGAGTGGTGTGGATATCTATTGAGAATACACTTGAAGTGGCATTTGAAGAGCTTTTGAACACCTTGGAGAATATCTTGGGGCAACCTATTAAAGACACCTTAAGCATTGAAGACTTGTCGGAGAAGACTTAGTTGAACAACTCGTTGAAGACTTGGAAGCAACCTCATTGAAGAACTTGTGTAGTAGCAGTGTTAAAGCATTACTGAGGAAATTGTGTTGAAAACATCTTGTTGAGGAAAGAACTGATGAAGACACTTTTAGAAGCTAACTTGGAGGCATTAGTGAATACCTTGATGCATGATTAAAGACCTCATGGAATAAACTTGGTGAATTTTTTTTGGGTGACATGAAGAGCAATGGTGACACCTTCTAATAAGACAAGGTTGTCATTGATGAAGTGATTTGGAGAAGGAAGTGTTAAAGAGATTAACAGGGCTTGTTGAAGAAGATATTGGGAGCTGTGAAGAATCATCAAACTTATCTTGATGAATTGAAGTTGAGGGTTGGAGCCCTAGAGGTTGGAGCCTTATAGAGACAAGGTTGGTGCCTTGAAAGATAGGTTTGTAGCCTGTTGTGCCCTACAACAACCCCCCATTTCATATCAATATTATTCCAAAACCATAATATGAAAATGGGTCCCTTATTAATTTTCGTTTTAATTGGTATCAATTTAATTCTATTAAAAAAGGCCCGAAGAGATAAAATAAAACGTTACCCAAAAAGCCTTTTCAATAAACCAATTAAAATTCTTAGCATAAATGATTAATCTTTTGTCATTGCGATAAAGCGATCGCAAGATCGCATATCGCAATGACAAAAGGAACACAACTTGAGGATATATTGGTTTGCTTCGATGCAGAATCGCTATCGGATATCGGCAATAAATGATTTAACACAATTAAGCTCCCTCTTGCCCCGATGCGATGCGATATCGCTATCGGCAATTGGCGATCGACTATGCATGCCTTCTTAATCGCCCCACTCGCTACTCCCAACGCGATGCGATATCGGCTATCGGCGATCGGGGATTCCAAATGGAACCAAAATAATGATTTATGATTTTCCCCGACGCCCAATTGCGATAAAGGCAAAAGTGCAGTTTTCAAAGAAAATCTTAAAAGCGGTTTAATACGATTTATTCGTATTTAAGGCATTATCTTTCGAAAAGCCACTCATCCGCGCTCAACCGCCAAAATGCCCAAGGCACGCTTCAAATAAATCATTCGGCCATTAATCGAATTGACTGGTATTGATAAGATTGACAGGCCTTAATGGCCATTTAATGAAACAGCAAGCCTGCGATCTGTTTACAGATTTGATTCGAAGCCACCTTAAGTCAATCGTTCGCCATGAATTTATGAATATATATCTCAGTCTATTCTATTTATGTTATTATTTCCTGTATTACGCCCATCATCGTCTCTGTGCAAAATTTTCCCACAGAAACAGATTTGAGCAGAATGGGAAAGAAGTCCAAGAAGACCACAATGCCTTCCACTTCGCCAGCCGCAGGGCAACCTGTTGTTGATCCAGGCAATAAAAAGAAAGGGCTCATATCGGACACTACATGCCTGGGCCTTACCAGAGCTACTTGGCAAGGCACATATAATCTGATCGAAGCTGAAGACCCAAGGGTGAGAGCAATACAAGTTTCTGCCGATAGCACCAGCAAATCCGAGGCTAATCTGAGTGATTTAGCCAACTCTTTTCTTCATCGAATAGCGGCCCGAGAGCAAATACTCCCATATACAGATGTGGTAAGATGGGTGATTCAGGAAATCCCAATTACCGATAGAACTTTCAGCACCATAGATGGGAGAATTTTCGGTTCTTTTTGAGCCGAGGATCTAAGGCAAATGTATCATTTACCAGAGGCAGAGAAGAAGTATAACACGACATTCCTGGAGAAATTCTGAGCTGAAAATGAGACTGAGTCCGAACCCATTCGAGGTTGGAGACAAAATCCAGCAAAGCACAAGCACGAATCTTCGGGTAAGTACTCGGTCGATT
>APFE031370301.1:0-26229 GCA_000404065.3 Pinus taeda | reverse complement strand
CAAGGTGCAGAACTAAACTATTCTGAAGTAGAAAAACAAGCCTTTGTTGTATATAAAGCGGTTAAACATTACAGACCCTTCCTGTTAAAATCCCATACAAAGGTTATAGTTCCTTTCTCCTTAGTTAGACAACTGTTAATCCAAAGAGAACTGGGAGAAAAAAGGGCAAATTGGGTAACAACACTTCAAGAATATGACCTAGAAATCAAGCCAGCAAAGATTGTTAGAGGCCAAGGTTTTTGCAGGTTATTGGCAGGCGCATCCAACATTCCGGAATCAAGCGATACAAACCAATCTAAAACCATCAACTAGATAAGTATCATTGACTCTGAATCACAGTATGTCGATTTAATATTTTACTTAAAAAATGGATATGCACCTCCCAACCCGTCCTACAAAAACAAAAGGGCCATAAGATTGAAAGCAAAAAAATTTTACCATTATTGATGATGTTCTTTTTAGGCAAAATTATGATTATGTTTTACTAAGATGCCTTGAAAAACAGGAAGCACAAAGGGTCTTGCAGGAATTGCATGACAGACCAGCAGGAGGCCACTTCAGAGCTGATACCACAGCTCACAAAATCATCCATGTTGGATATTACTGGCCCACTCTGTTTAGAGATGCTCATGAATATGTGAGGAAATGCCAAAATTGTCAAACTTCAAGTGGAAGACAAAAGAAATCAGCCTTCCCTCTGCAACCGGTCAACATTGAACAGCCATTTGAGCAATGGGGATTGGACATTATTGGAGAAATTACTCCTAATTCTTCCAAACAGCACAAGTATATCCTTACCGCTACTGATTACTTTACCAAGTGGGTTGAAGAAATTCCGCTAAAGACAACAAACTCTGAAGCCATTATTGAATTCATAGATCAATTCATCATTACCAGGTTTGGCGTGCCAAATGCTCTTGTTTTTGATAATGCATCTTACTTTTCAGGCAATGCTATGTTTGATTTTGCAATCAAAAGAGGTTTCAAACTCAAATATTCTGCTAACTATTATCCTCATGGAAACGGTTTGGCCGAATCTACAAACAAAAACCTTATCAAAATTATCAAGCGAACTATCAAACAAAATCACAAGAACTGGCACAAATCTTTAATATTTGCACTATGGGCTGACAGGATAACACAAAAGGCTTCTATAGGTTCTTCCCCATTTAAACTCGTTTATGGAAAAGAAGCTGTACTACCAACAAATCTTATTCTTCCTTCTCTAGCTCTAGTTCAATTTATTGAAGAAAATCCTTCTTCTTATTTACAGCTTAGACATGACCAAATCCTAAAATTGGAAGAAGAAAGAGAAAAAGCCAAAATTATTCATGCGAAACATCAGCAGATCATCAAGTCATCATTTGATTCAATTTCATCTGGTTCTAAGCGATTTCAAGTCGGTGATTTAGTCCTGAAATGGGACAAAGCCCATGAAGGTAAAGGAAAACACACCAAATTCCAGAAGATGTGGCTCGGACCGTTTCAGATCTGTGAAAAGATAGGCCATTCGACCTTCATGCTACAAGATTTATCAGGGTTGAGAGATTCTCTCCCTGTTAATGGTCTGATCTTAAAGAAATTTTTCAATTGAGGAGGTAACCCCTTCTCCTTTCAATAGCATTTTTGTAGTTTGTAGTAACATTAGGAAATAAAACTGTAAGGCATCTTCTATTTTGACCTTTGTTGTATTCAAAGAGTTTCTCAAAACGAGTGGTGCGATATTTACTTTTAAATAAATAGAAGTCTTAAACAAAAAAGAATGATTTCTAGGAAATTAGTTGTAATTGCATTCTAAAACTACACTGCAATCCTAGTGAACCCCTCTCGAAGTTTATAAATCCTGTAAATATTTTTAGATTTTTCAAAATTGGTTACAAAAAGGTTATCAATATTAAAATAGGAGCTAATCCAAATTCAACATCTCCAACTCTTACCTTGTCATCCATCCTCTCTTAAGGAGGAAAATTGTCTATCCCATTTACTCAAGTTCATGATTATTCAGGGTGTAATTCCAAGAATATTGGATACAAAAGTTAAGAGGTCTTATTACAAGCCTGCTTACCATGTTCATAGGGAAATAGTTTAGCCGACATTACCAATATTGCATACCAAAACAGGGTAATGGCTTCAATTGTAAGACAAGGGGTCTCATCACGAGCCAGCTTGTTCGGTTAGATTACTACCAGTGAATGGCATTGTCAATCAACTGGCCACCACACCAGGGCAATGACTTTTTATCTTACAAAATAACAGAAAAGGAAAATCAAAACAAATGTGAAAAAAACATGATTTTGAATTCATTCTGTTAATCATGCTCTCAAGTGAACAGGACAATAGACAATGATATGGTTAAAGGTATCCCTGCCGAAACTATGAACGTTTGCTGGCAGCAGAGGCTCTACCTATGACAAAGGAGTTTAATTTAAAAGCTGATTTGGAAAGGTTTTCTGTTTTATCACTATCAACCAATAAAGGCCAATTTAAAATCTAGAATGTATCTAATTTTTAACAAAAGAGGGAATTAGCAAAGAAAGTTTTATTTTGTTTGGAATGCAGCTATACCTAGTTATATTAGAATTTTCCCTTTTGATGAAATTTCTATTTTGAAAAAGTTTAAGTATTTCTATACTTTTCAGAGATAACTGTTTCTTCCAGCGAATCGCCAATTGTTGTGCCCTACAACAACCCCCCATTTCATATCATTATTATCCCAAAACCATAATATGAAATGGGTCCCCTTTTTTAATTTTGGTTTTAATTGGTATCAACTTAGTTCTATTCAAAAAGGCCCGAAGAGATAAAATAAAACATTAGCAAAAAAGCCTTTTCAATAAACCAATCAAAATCCTTAACATAAATGATTAATATTTTGTCATTGCGATAAAGAAATCGCAAGATCGCATATCGCAATGACAAAGGGAACACAACTTGAGGACATGTTAGTTTTCTCCGATGCGAAATCGCTAACGGGTATCGG
The DNA here is from genome assembly GCA_000404065.3 of Pinus taeda. Lineage (NCBI taxonomy): Eukaryota > Viridiplantae > Streptophyta > Pinopsida > Pinales > Pinaceae > Pinus > Pinus taeda. The sequence continues at coordinate 23,249 of APFE031370301.1, read as the reverse complement.
AAAAAAATTAATTAACGCATTAAAGCCCCCTTAATCTCCGATGCGATGCGATATCGCTATCGGATATCGGTGATAATGAATTAACGCAATAAAGCTACCTCTTGCTCTGATGCGATGCGATATCAATATCGACAATCGGCAATCGAATACGCACGCCTTTTTAACTGGCCCACTCGCTACTCCCGACGCGATGTGATATCGCTATCGACGATTTAAAATGGAACCAATATAATGATTTATGATTTTCCCCCGATGCCCGATTGCGATAAAGGCAAAAGCGCAGTTTTCAAAGAAAATCTTAAAAGCGGGTTTAATATGATTTATTCGTATTTAAGGCTTTACCTTTCGAAGAGCCATTCATCCGCGCTCAACTGCCAAAATACCCAAGGCACACTTCAAATAAATCATTCAGCCATTAATCAAATTGACGGGCATTGATAGGATTGACAGGTCTTAACGGCCATTTAATGAAACAGTAAGCCTGCGATCTTTTTACAGATTTTATTCGAGGCCACCTTAAGTCAATCGTTCGCCATGCATTCATCAATATATATCTCAATCTATTCGATTTACGCTATCATTTTCTATATTACGTCCATTATCATCTCTGTGCAGAATTCGTCCGCAGAAACAGATTTAACCAGAATGGGGAAGAAGTCCAAGAAAACCACAATGGCTTCCGCTTCGCCGGCCACAGGACAACCTGTTGTTGATCCAAGAAATAAAAAGAAAGGGCTAATATCAGACACTACATGCCTAGGACTTGTCAGAACTACTTGGCAAGGCACCTATAACCTGATTGAAGTCGAAGAGCCAAGGGTGAAAGCAATACAAGTCTAAGCCAACAACACTAGCAAATCCGAGGCTAATCTGAGAGATTTAGCCAACTCTTTTCTTCATCAAATAGCGGCCCGGGAGCAAATCCTCCCATATACAGATGTCGTTAGATGGGCGATTCAGGAAATCCCGATTACCGACAGAACTTTCAGCACCACAGATGGGAGAATTTTCGGTTCCTTCAGAGTTGAGGATTTAAGGCAAATGTATCATTTGCCGGAGGTAGAGAAGAAGTATAACACGACATTCCTGGAGAAATTCCGAGCTGAGAATGAGACTGAATCCGAACCCATTCGAGGTTGGAGACAAAATCCAGCAAAGCACAAGCACGAATCTTCGGGTAAGTACTTGGTCGATTCTCTATGCTCTCCTTATTGCTATGCTGGGATAATGATGTGCAGATTGTGGGGATTACATGATTCCGCCAATTTTACCATAGAAATGGTCCCCTTAATGGAGGCATCATGTAGTGGCGAAATAATGGATTGGGCAGGTATACTGTTTGATAAGTTAGCATCTGCAATTCTTGATTTCAGATTCAAGTCCCACGTCACTGAAAGGTTCATTCCCCCATTTTACTACAGTGCCTATGTATTAGATGTCTTGTGTTTTAATTCTGAATTTCCTGTGCTCGGATGGAGATGGACGTCGCAAGACCCCGCACCCGTCCACATATACCATCAAAAGATGTGGAAGACCAACTACAAAAACCATTTGTATCAAATCTGCAACGATTTTATGTTGCCCATTCATTACTCTATTTTCAATAAGCCTGCCCCGAAGATTTCCTACCAAGCAGGGGTGGATTTAACTTCCATAGGGAGTTGGTTTGGGGAGGAAAAATTCACTTATATCAGAGTTTTTGGCAGTCAAGCCAAGCCCCACGTTCTTCCTCTATACATCCTTGATAAACTACTGGCCAGGGAAATAACATATCAGATCATTGCTGAAGGGGTGACACAAACCGTGAAGAAAGCTAAGAAGCACGTCTGGCCCTCTTTTACTTTGAGAATTGGTATCTATACTCTGCATGATTTCAAACATGCAGAGAAAGAAGCTGAGAAAATGAATTCGCTGACCCTGGAAACTCTACCGAGCAGGTGATTTGATCCAAACAAAGTCGCCTACAATGCACTCGACCAGGCCAAATTGACCAAGTTCGAGCATAAAGAAGATAGATTTGAGGACTTGTTCGCATCGGCCGAGTCGATGTATCAAGTTAAATCACTCGCCATACTTGAATACAACGATGAGGGACTAGTTGAATTTAACAGACTTAGAGAGCAGAGGTTGCAAACTCTGCCTCTAGACCTGTTAGCGACGACTCCAACAACAGAATCAAGTGAGCCTGAGCAGCGACTTGATAAAGAACCACCTATTACATCAAAGCAACAAGAGGAAGCGCATGAGCACAGACAAGAAGAGACCCAGGCGAAAGAGCAAGAACGAAAAGTAAATGAAGATACACAGATTGATTCGAAATTGCTCCAGGAATGGCAGCAATTTAATTCGATTATCGGCAATTTGGAATGCTCTAAAGATGACGAGATTTCAAAAGAGGGCAACGCACAGGAGGCGACATCAAAGCAGGTTTCAGATAAAACCAACGACCCACCCAAATCAAAAGAAGCGGAAATAATCCCAAAGGATCCATCGGGCGAAGTCATTTTGCAGATTGAAGAGATTCCTCCCTTGGATGTCTTCTATAGCCCAAAACATAAAGCTGTAGTGAAACGACAGAGGAAGAGGAGAAGGACTGATCAACCTTCTTTATTCCCAGAACAGACAGTAACAGGAAATGTGCTATGGAAAGAAGAATTTGACCCCTCTGATGACTTGACAAAGCTATCGCAATATGTTGGAGCTTATTCGGCGGCGACAATAGATAAAGCATTGGAGGTGAGCAGTTTATTGAAGACAAAAGATCAGGATATCTTTTCGCTACAGGCACAATTATTGGAAGCGAAGCAAAAGGCAGAGCAGGCAGAACAACATTTGCTAGTACAACAACAAATAAATAATCAGCTGACTAAGCAATTGCAGGAAGAAAAACAGAGGATTAACGATAACGCAGTCCAAAAGCAAAAGGAGCTATCGGAGGCACTGGCGCAACTAAAAGCATCAACTGAGGAAATGCTAAAATCCAAAGATGAGCAAATCGCTCAATTATCAGCTCAACTTGAGCAAACAAAAAAATCTCCCGCAGGTAGATGAGTTTAAAGTAAAGGCATTTCAATTAAACAAAGGATTGATAAATCAGATGAAGCTTTTGTGTCAGCAAATCACGCAGGCAGAACCATTGTGCGACTTAGCGGCATCCATAAGTGAAAAAGTAGAAAAGGCAAGGACAGATTTGGATCAAGCCGAAGAAACATTGACAAATTTCTTGGAATGGCAAGATTCCAATCAGGGACAGGCAACTAACCTACCAAGGATTCTAGAATCGCACAAAGAAATATTGTTCACAGAATGGCAATCTCAGTTAATGAAGGAAGAAAGAGCGATTTTAAGATGCAAGACAACCACTAGTAATTTGGTTGAATTGGTTAATAATACTCTTTACTTGTCTAACATGATTTCTCAATGTACTCCAGGCCAATTAACAGCAACTAAGATGTTGGAGCAATCATGTCACCCAGAGCTGGAGAAAAATGGAAGGTTAATTGCGGGAATCAACAGTTTGACATGGGATGCCTATTGGTTCTTTTTAGTGAAGCCGCACAGCCAGAGAGCCGCCCTCAAATGCCTCACAGATGTGATCGGGTATATTATCCCCGATATTCAGGATGCCACCTTTGCTGCCCAACTCAGCTTGCGCCTCAACGGACCACCTGAAGTGGAGCCAATGCTTGCGATAAGCCAGCTCAGGTTTAAAGGCAAACAACCTGAGTCATGATTCACATCGCCAACTGCCAGATCGTTCCCAAGAAGATAGATAGTATTAATTGATGCCAATTAAGTAGGATTTTGTTTTCATAGATTTTTTAGTTTAGTAGTATTTATAGACCCTTTCATGCATTTAGAGAGGGTCGTAAAGTTTTGTATATGACTTAAACCCTGAAGTTGCACTATTGTATTTCAGGGATATTCTTTTATGAAACTGGACCAATCATTCTGATTTTGATAAGGAAGCTTTTATACAAATGTGCACTATTGTCTTTGTTTGAAAGCATTTCTCCGTTGAAGGAAGAATTTCAAATAGCGATTGATATTGGGATTGATTAGCAGCTCATATGGTACTATTATCTATGTCTGGACTCATTCTTGTTATATGAATTGTCATTTGATCGCTCTTGCTATTATCACTTATATATATGTGTTTTAACAACATCCTTTATGCATCCCACTATTGGCTGTTTATAACATGCTTTTCTTCCAATCATATATGTATTGATGATATAAATGATAAATGCAATAATTTTGTATTAATCACTTTGTTTAACTATTTAGATGAAGTAATATTTAAATGATTGAATATCTATGTTTATTTTACAGAGTCATCTACATGCCTATCAATAGACAAATATTATTAAACGCTGCATTTCAAAAGAATAGTTGTTCCCGGGATTAGGATTAGTTTTCGTATTTTTGTTGATGAATTAAGTTATCCACCTATCATTAGAACAGACAACCCATCACTCATCCACCCCTTTTATTCATTATCGGGAAACTGGTCCCATTATATCCATTCGGAGCCACCATCCCAAACAGAAAAGGAGTTGTACTAAGGTCTGGACCTGGTGGTTATCCCCCAATGTTGTTGCAGCGATTTTCGAGGCATCAACATTTCTGGCGCTAGAAGGAGGGCCATCCGCTATGAATGGCGAGTAAGCCAAAACCTACAAACCATTCAAAGAGTAACTCACCCTCCACCTCTCCTCGGACCTCTCGCTTGCACCCTAAATCATCAGTATCCAGACGAGACGAGGAATAATCAACCACTACTGCTCAACTTCATCATACTTCAGAACACTTAAGTCCGGAGTCCCCTGAAGTTCAATCTATCATCCAGAAACTTCAAGGCTTCTCGATTTCACCTCCTAGATCCGAAGTATCACAAGGCAGTCAGGCTTCGCACTTCCACTTACCTCCTCACCTTACCAGACTTCAAAGCGAAAAACTAGGTATTGAACCACCTGAGTTTCCTTTGCCCTAAAGGAAAAGGATTAAAAAGAGCGTTGAAGGTTCTGGTAGTGAAACCTTTTCTCCGTCATCTTCCATTTCATCATCACCTGTGCGAAGTCAAACACCCACTTCACCACTACATATTGTTGTTCACCAAGGGACTTCACCTCAAACATCACAATCTTTTTAGTCTTCATTTCCACCTCCCCCTCAAGCACCTGGAACACCACAGGCAATCGCTGGTGCTCCTAAAATGGCTTAAAGACCATGGAGAAGTCCTGGTGCAGTCACCATGCCCGCGCCTTTACATCCGTTACCCGATTATCCCGAAAAATGGCTACCAAAGTTCAATCCAGATGCTGGAACGTCAGTAGAAGAACACATAGGTTGTTAGTCAATTTGAAGGAAGTGACTGAAGAAGATGTGGTAGTTAGATTGTTTCCCTATACACTACAAGGATTAGCAGGGTCTTGGTATTTTTCCTTGCCCTCTGGATCCATCACCAGTTGGAATATCTTTCAGGAATAGTTCCTTACCAAATACGACGATGATAGATCCTTGGCTACACTCGTCCATGACCTTTCCAATTTAAGGATCGAGTCAAGAGAACCCATTAAGGAGTTTAACTCCCGATTTAACAAACTCTTGAACAAAATCGCTACCGATGATAAGCCAATCAAAAAAGTTAGAAGCGAGTGGTATATTACCACCTTACCCTCAAACATAGCCGTTTTTGTGGATAGGGCTAAACAGCCTACATTGGCCGAAAACATGAAAGAAGCCCTCGCTGTCGAAAAAAGTGTAATCGCCTTGGAAAAGAAAACTGCCCTAGAAGAACGAAAATCCAAAAAAGTGTCTTTTAAGGATGATTCGAAGAAAAATATCACTAAGGATCCATATGACATGGAAGGCCTTCAAAAAGTCCTTAAAACCATGTCAAAGGAAATGGTTGAGATTAAGTAACAAGTAGCAAATTCCTCAACAAAGAAACCTTATAGGAATTTTAAAAAACCTGAGTCCAAGCCTCCAAATGTCATATCTTATGCAGATTCGGATCCTGAGGAAAAAGAACAAGAAGAAACAATAACACCATCCGGAGAAGAAGAAGAGGAAGTCGTTGAATGCCACGGGATGTGGGACTTTATACTCCCTAATTCTGATACTGACGCTGAGCAAGAAGCCTTTCCCGTCACTACAAGGAGTAAAGCTACTCCCAAACCCGTTCAAGCCAATTCAAAGAAAAGGAGTGCTGGTACCAATACTGCAAAGGAAAAGGTACCCACAAGTAAGCCAGCCGCAACAGTATCTCAGAATCAGCCGTCATCCTCCAATATACCTTCGTCATCTAAGACATTGGCAGTATCTGATTCGATGGACTATAATATTGTTGATGACATGAAGAAAACTAAGGAAAACATCACCATGTTTGAACTTAGTAAATTAAAGCATCAACAAAAATTACTTCTCAAAGAACTTAATGCAATTCCTTCTTCACCTCTTCCCAGTACTAAAGCTGCAAGCGACTCAGGACAACCACCTTCTGGTAGAGTTGAGGCAACTGATGCAATTCTGATTGAAGATAGATCAAATCCCATACTCCTCCTTTCCTCTTAACATATGAAATTTACAATCGAAATCTACATAAATGCTTAATTGATTCTGGGGCATCATCTAATATAGTGCCTGCTTCAGTTTGTTCTAAACTGAACATAGAACCCCAGAAATCTTCAATTCACATTGTGCAGTTAGATAGAACTAAAGTTCAAGTTTTAGGGGAAATAAACTCCGTTACAATCAGGTTATCGGCGGATCCATGAATAGTCCAAAGGATTGATATCCTAGTCGCCGATATACCTGAGTTCTATGGGTTGATTTTAAGCAGGGATTGGTCAGAAAAGCTCCATGGGTATATTTCCACCGATTGGTCCCACATGTGGCTCCCCTATAAGGGCAAGCCCAATCAAATAAAGATCGATTGGGAGAAACATATGCACACACTGTTACATAATTTGAACAAGAAAATCAACCAATTGCGTTCAAATACAATATCTTAGGAAATTATTCTTCTAAGTCATTTTTCGGCAGTTATATTGCCCAACCATCTCCCTTCTCGGTTAACAATTTCGCATCGCAAATTGGAAATTTTTCGCAGACCGACATGTCTAAATGTGTTAATGTTACTGAGAATTTTGTAAGTAAGATTGTAGATAATTCTTTATTTTGGTCCTTATATTTTGATGGATCCAAGTCTAGTGAAGGGTCAGGAGCAGAATGTATTTTGGTTAGCCCGCAAGGAGAAAAAACAATGCTGTCTTGTAGGTTAGAGTTTGAATGCACCAATAACACAGCTGAGTATGAAGCATTAGTCCAAGGACTATATAAAGCGATCGGCCTCAAAGTCCAATACTTGAAGGTGTTTGGAGATTCTGAGATTATTGTTAAAAAGGTAAGGAATACAATTCATTGTCTTTTGAACCATCTCAAACATTATCAATCGCTAGTACAAGAGCTCACTTCCCATTTTTTAGCATTCAATATTTCTTCGATTCCCAGGTCTCAAAATTCGGCAGCCGACTTGCTAGCCAATGTCGCTTCCAAGCTACTCCCTTCCGAAGACTATAACCCAGATAGATTTTCAGTAGAATTGCTTTTTAGGCCATCCATTCCTGACAATGTAACTAATTGGAGAGTATTCAACCACGATGAGGACATTTTACAATTTTTAACCTCCGAAAAATCTTATGATAATCAAATCATTGAGGAAGACGAGCACGATATTCAATGTGAGGTAAACCTGAAGAAAACTCAATCCCAAAGCTTGTGGTGAAGCTTGAGGACCTTTACGATATTAAAGACAGGTTTAAACCTGTGTCCAATACAAAGCTCCAGAGCTCTACCTTAAGGTTTGAATTGATAAACCTTGGCACTGAACAAAATCCTCAAAACATTAATTTAGGATTAGGACTTTCCATGGAGGAAAAGGAAGCATTCATTAGACTGTTACGCAAAAGTAAACATGTTTTTGCTTGGAAATATGACGATCTAAAAACATATGATACATCCATTATCCAGCACACTATTCCCATGCTTCCCGAACAGAAACCAGTTCAACAAAAGTTGAGAAAAATACATCCAAACTTAGAGGGTCAAATAAAATAGGAACTCAATAAACTCTTGAAAGCTAAAATTATTTTTCCCGTTCAGCACTCAAACTGGGTCTCCAATATGGTACCAGTCAGGAAGAAAAATGGCGACATAAGGATTTGTATTGATTTAAGAAATTTAAATAAAGCGAGTTTAAAAGATAAATTCTCATTACCCACTATGAAGCAGATACTCCAATCAGTGGCAGGCTCAGAGTTAATGTCCTTTTTGGACGGTTTTTCAGGATATAATCAAATTTTGGTCCATCCTGATGACCAACTCAAAACCACATTCAGAATAAAATGGGGAACGTATGCATATCAGAAAATGCCTTTCTGACTTATTAATGCAGGAGCCACTTTTCAAAGAGCAATGGATATCGCTTTCAAAGGGTTAATTAACAGAACAGTAGTCGTCTACTTAGATGATATTACTGTATTTTCTAAATAGAGGTCCAATCACTTACATGATTTAAATCAAATCTTTCAACGCTGTAAGAAATATGGTATTTCTCTTAACCCTAAGAAATCCTTTTTCGCTCTTGATCAAGGCAAACTCCTAGGCTTTATTGTTTCTAAAGATGGCATTTATATCGATCCCGACAGGATCAAAGAAATCTCTGAAATCCCATTTCCTCACAATAAGAAATCCATGCAGTCATTTTTAGGACAAATCAATTTTGTTAAGAGATTCGTTCCAGACTTTAAATGGGGATCGACAAAAAAGGAAGCGTTTGAATTAATCAAACAATCAATAATCAATGCCCCCGCTCTAAATCCTCCAAATTTTTCTAATCATTTTACATTGTATACCATCGCATCCGATTTCTCTTATGCTGCAGTACTCACACAGATCAACAATCACAATTTGGAAGCACCCATTTCATTCTATAGTTCAAACCTTCAGGGTGCTGAACTAAACTACTCCGAAGTAGAAAAGCAAGCCTTAGCTGTATATAAAGCTGTTAAACATTACAAACCCTTCCTTTTAAAAGCACATACAAAATTGATAGTTCCTTTCTCCTCAGTAAGGCAACTATTAATCCAAAGAGAATTGGGAGAAAAAAGGGAAAACTGGGTAACAACACTTCAAGAATATGACCTAGAGATCAAGCCAGCAAAGATTGTTAGAGGCCAAGGTTTTTGCAGGTTGTTGGCAGGAGCATCCAACATTCCAGAATCAAGTGATACAGATCAATTTGAAGCGATCAAGTAGATAAGTATCATTGACTCTGAATCACAGTATGTTGATTTAATATTTTATTTGAAAAATGAATATGCACCTCCCAACCTGTCTTACAAAAGCAAAAGGGCCATAAGATTGAAAGCAAAATTTTTTACCATTATTAATGATGTGCTTTTTAGGCAAAATTATGATTCAGTTTTATTGAGATGCCTCGAAAAACCTTAAGCACAAAAGGTTTTGCAGGAATTACATGATGGACCAGCAGGAGGCCAGTTTGGAGCTGATACAACAGCTCACAAAGTCATCCATGCTAGATACTATTGGCCCACTCTGTTTAGAGATGCTCATGAATATGTAAGGAAATGCCGAAATTGCCAAACTTCTAGTGGAAGACAAAGGAAATCAGCCTTCCCTTTGCAGCCGGTCAACATTGAACAACCATTTGAGCAATGGGGATTGGACATAATTGGAGAAATTACCCCAAATTCTTCCAAACAGCATAAGTATATCCTTACCGCTACTGATTACTTCACCAAGTGGGTTGAAGCGATCCCTTTAAATACAACAAATTCTGAAGCTATTATTGAATTCATAGACCAATTCATCATTACCAGGTTTGGTGTCCCGAATGCTCTTGTTTTTGATAATGCATCTTACTTTTCAGGCAATGCTATGTTTGATTTCTCAATTAAAAGAGGATTCAAACTCAAATATTCTGCTAACTATTAGCCTCAGGGCAATGGCTTGGCCGAATCTACAAACAAAAATCTTATTAAAATTATCAAGCGAACTATCGAACAAAATCATAAGAACTGGCACAAATCTTTAATATTTGCATTATGGGCTGACAAGATAACACAAAAATCTTCTATAGGTTCTTCCCCGTTTAAACTTGTGTATGGAAAAGAAGCAGTGCTACCAACAAATCTCATCCTTCCTTCTCTAGCCCTAGTTCAATTTATTGAAGAAAGCCCTTCTTCTTCTTTACAACTGAGACATGACCAAATTCTAAAATTAGAAGAAGAAAGAGAAAAAGCCAAAATCATTCATGCAAAACATCAGCAGATCATCAAGTCATCATTTGATTCAATTTCATCCAGTTCCAAACAATTTCAAGTCGGTGATTTAGTCCTGAAATGGGACAAAGCCCATGAAGATAAGGGAAAACACAGTAAGTTTCAAAAGATGTGGCTTGGACCATTTCAGATCTGTGAAAAGATATTCCATTCGACCTTCATATTACAAGATTTATCAGGGCTGAGAGATTCTCTCCCTGTTAATGGTCTTATCTTAAAGAAATTCTTCAATTGAGGAGGTAACCCCTTCTCCTTTTAATAGCATTTTTGTAGTTTGTAGGAGAATTAGAAAATAAAGCTGTAAGGTATCTTCTATTTGACCTTTGCTGTACTTAAAGAGTTTCTCAAAACAAGTAGTGTGATATTTACTTTTAAATAAATAGAAGTCTTAAACAAAAGGATTGATTTCTAGGAAATTAGATATAAGTGCATTCTGAAACTACACTGCAATCTTAGTGAACCCCTCTCAAAGTTTATAAATATTGTAAATCTTTTTAGATTTTCAAATTGGTCCCAAAAAGGTTATCAATATCAAAATAAGAGCTAATCCAATTTCCACATCTCCAACTCTTACCTTGTCATCCATCTCCTCTTAAGGAAAAAATTGTCTACCCCACTTACCAAAGTTTGTGATTACTCAGAATGTAATTCCAAGAATACTGGATACAAAAGATAAGAGGTCTTATTACAAGCCTACTTACCATGTTCATAGGGAAATAGTTTAGCCGACATTACCAATACTGCATACCAAAATAGGGTAATGGCTTCAATTGTAAGACAAGGGGTCTCATCACGAGCCAGCTTGTTCGGTTAGATTACTACCAGTGAATGGCATTGTCACTTAACTGGCCACCACACCAGGGCAATGACTTTTTATCTTGCAAAATAGCAGAAAAGGAAAAGAAATACAAAATGTGAAAAAACATATTTTGAATTCATTCTGTTAATCATGCTCTAAGGTGAATGGGAAAATAGACAATGATATGGTTAAAAGGTATCCCTGCTGAAACTATGGACGTTTGCTGGCAGCAGAGGCTCTACCTATGACAAAGGAGTTAATTTTAATTGCTGATTTGGAAAGGTTTTCTGTTTTATCAATATCAACCAATAGAGGCCAATTTAAAATCTAGAATGTATATAATTTTCAAGAAAAGAGGGAATTAGCAGAGAAAGTTTTATTTTGTTTGGAATGCAACTATACCTAGTTATATTAGAATTTTCCCTTTTGATAAAATTTCTATTTTGAAAAGGTTTAAGTATTTCTATATTTTTCAGAGATAACTGTTTCTTCCAGCGAATCACCAATTGTTGTGCCCTACAACAACCCCCCATTTCATATCAATATTATTCCAAAACCATAATATGAAAATGGGTCCCTTATTAATTTTCGTTTTAATTGGTATGTATTTAATTCTATTAAAAAAGGCCCGAAGAGGTAAAATAAAACATTACCCAAAAAGCCTTTTCAATAAACCAATTAAAAGTCTTAGCATAAATGATTAATCTTTTGTCATTGCGATAAAGCGATTGCAAGATCGCATATCGCAATGACAAAAGGAACACAACTTGAGGATATATTGGTTTGCTCCGATGCAAAATCGCTATAGGATATCGACAATAAATGATTTAACGCAATTAAGCTCCCTCTTGCCCCGATGCGATGCGATATCGCTATCGGCAATCGGCGATCGACTATGCACGCCTTCTTAACCGCCCCACTCGCTACTCCCGACGTGATGTGATATCGGCTATCGGCGATCGGGGATTCCAAATGGAACCAAAACAATGATTTATGATTTTCCCCGACGCCCGATTGCGATAAAGGCAAAAGCACAGTTTTCAAAGAAAATCTTAAAAGCGGTTTAATACGATTTATTCATATTTAAGGCATTATCTTTCGAAAAGCCACTCATCCGCGCTCAACCGCCAAAGCGCCCAAGGCATGCTTCAAATAAATCATTCGGCCATTAATCGAATTGACTGGTATTGATAATATTGACAGGCCTTAACAACCATTTAATGAAACAACAAGCCTGCGATCTGTTTACAGATTTGATTCGAAGCCACCTTAAGTCAATCGTTCGCCATGAATTTATGAATATATATCTCAGTCTATTCTATTTATGTTATTATTTCCTGTATTACGCCCATCATCGTCTCTGTGCAGAATTCTCCCACAGAAACAGATTTGAGCAGAATGGGAAAGAAGTCCAAGAAGACCACAATGCCTTCTGCTCCGCCAGCCGCAGGGCAACCTGTTGTTGATCTAGGCAATAAAAATAAAGGGCTCATATCGGACACTACATGCCTGGGACTTACCAGAGCTACTTGGCAAGGCACATATAATCTGATCGAAGCCGAAGACCCGAGGGTGACAGCAATACAAGTTTCTGCCGACAGCACCAGCAAATCCGAGGCTAATCTGAGTGATTTAGGCAACTCTTTTCTTCATCAAATAGCGTCCCGGTAGCAAATACTCCCATATATAGATGTGGTAAGATGGGCGATTCAGGAAATCCCAATTACCGATAGAAATTTTAGTACCATAGATGGGAGAATTTTCGGTTCTTTTTGAGCCGAGGATCTAAGGCAAATGTATCATTTACAAGAGGCAGAGAATAAGTATAACATGTCATTCCTGGAGAAATTCCGAGCTGAAAATGAGACTGAGTCCGAACCCATTCGAGGTTGGAGACAAAATCCAGCAAAGCACAAGCACGAATCTTTGGGTAAGGACTCGGTCGATTCTCTATGCTCTCCTTATTGCTATGCTAGGATTATGATGTGCAGACTATGGGGATTACATGATTCCGCCAATTTTAACATAGAAATGGTCCCCTTAATGGAGGCGGCATGTAGTGGCGAAATAATGGATTGGGCGGATATACTATCTGATAAGCTAGCAACTGCAATTCTTAATTTCAGATTCAACTCTCGTGTCACTGAGAGGTTCATTCCCCCATTTTACTATAGTGCCTATGTATTAGATGTTTTGTGTTTTAATTCTGAATTTCCTGCGTTCGGATGGAGGTGGACGTCGCAAGACCCCGCACCCGTCCACACATACCATCAAAAGTTGTGGAAGACCAACTACAAACACCATTTGTATCAAATCTGCAACGATTTCATGTTGCCTATTCATTATTCCATTTTCAATAAGCCTGCCCCTAAGATTTCCTACCAAGCAGGGGTAGATTTAACTTCCATAGGGAGTTGGTTTGGAGAGGAAAAGTTCACCTATATCAGAGTTTTTGGCAGTCAAGCCAAGCCCCACGTTCTTCCTCTATACATCCCTGATAAACTACTGGCCAGGGAAATAGCCTATCAGATCAACACCGATGGGGTTACACAAACTCTGAAGAAAGCAAAGAAACACGTCTGGCCCTCTTTTCCTTTGCGAATTGGTATCTACACTTTGCATGATCTCAAACATGCAGAGAAAGAAGCTGAGAAAATAAATTCACTAACCCTGGCAACTCTATCGAGCAGGCGATTCGATCCGAACAAAGTCGCCTACAATGCACTCGACCAGGCCAAATTGGCCAAGTTCGAGCATAAAGAGGACAAATTTGAATACTTGTTCGCATCGGCCGAGTCGCTATATCAAGTTAAATCGCTCGCCATACATGAATACAATGATGATGGGCTGGTCGAATTTAACAGACTTAGAGAGCAGAGGTTGCAAACTCTGCCTCTAGACCTGTTAGCGACTACTCCAACAACAGAATCAAGCGAGCCTGAGCAGCGACTTGATAAATAACCTCCTATTACATCAAAATAGCAGGAGGAAGTGCATGAGTAGAGACAAGAAGAAACCCAAGCGAACTTGCAGAGACAGGAAGAGACCCAGGCGAAAATGTAAGAACAGAGTAGTTCAAAAGTTAATGAAGATACACAGATTGATCCAAAATTGCTCCAGGAATGGCAGCAATTTAATTTAATCATCGGCAATCTAGAATGCTCTAAAGATGACGAGGTTTCAAAAGAGGGCAACACACAGGAAGCGACATCAAAGTAGGTTTCGGGTGAAACCAACCCGACCCAAATTAAAGGAAGCGGAAATAATTCCAAAGGATCCATTGGGCGAAATCATTTTGCAGATAGAAGAGATTCCTCCCTTGGATGTCTTCTATAGCCCTAAGCATAAAGCTGTAGTGAAATGACAGAGGAAGAGGAGAAGGACTGATCAACCTTCTTTATTCCCTGAACTAACAGTAACGGGAAACGTGGTATGTAAAGAAGAATTTGACCCCTCCGATGACTTGACAAAGCTATCACAATACGATGGATCTTATTCGGTGGCGAAAATAGATAAAGCATCGGAGGTGACCAGTCTACTAAAGGCAAAAGATCAAGACATCTTTTCGCTACAGGCTCAATTATCGGAAGCGCAGTAGAAGGCAGAGCAGGCAGAACAGCAATTGCTAGTACAACAACAAAATAACAATTAGCTGACTAAGCAATTGTAGGAAGAAAAACAGAGGATTGACGATAGCGCAATCCAAAAGCAAAAGGAGCTATCGGCAACATTGGCAGAACTAAAAACATCAACTGAGGAAATGCTAAAATCCAAAGATGAGCGAATCGCTGAATTATCAGCTCAACTTGAGCAAACGAAAAAGCTCCCACAGGTAGATGAGTTTAAAGCAGAAGCATTTCAATTAAACAAAGCATTGATAAATAAAATGAAGCTCTTGTGTCAGCAAATCACCCAGGCAGAACCATTGTGCGACTTAGTGGCATCCATAAGCGAAAAAGTAGAAAAGGCAAGGGCAGATTTGGATCAGGCTGAAGAAACATTGACAAATTTTCTGGAATGGCAAGATTCCGATCAGGGACAGGTAGCTAACTTACCAAGGATTCTGGAATCACACAAAGAAATATTATTCACAGAATGGAAATCTCAGTTAATGAAGGAAGAAAGAGAGATTTTAAGATGCAAGGCAACCACTAGTAATTTGGTTGAATTGGTAAATAATACTCTTTACTTGTCTAACACGATTTCGCAATGTACTCCAGGCCAATTAACAGCAACAAAGATGTTGGAGCATTCATGCTACCCAGAGCTGGAGAAAAATGGAAGGTTAATTGCGGGAATCAACAGTTTGACATGGGATGCTTATTGGTTCTTTTTAGTGAAGCCACACAGCCAGAGAGCCGCCCTCAAATGCCTCACAGATGCTATCACGTATATCATACCCGATATTCAGGATGCCACCTTCGCTGCCCAACTCAGCTTGCACCTCAACAGACCACCCGAAGTGGAGCCAATGCTTGTGATAAGCCATCTCAGGTTTAAAGGAAAACAACCTGAGTCATGATTCACATCGCCGACTGCTAGATCGCCTCCAAGAAGATAGATAGTATTAATTGATGCCAATTTAGTAGGATTTTGTTTCATAGATTTTTTTAATCTTAGTAGTATTTATAGACCCTTTCATGCATTTAGAAATGGTCGTAAATTTTTGTATATGACTTAAACCCTGAAGTTGCACTATTGTACTTCAGGGATATTCTTTTATGAAACTGGACCAATCATTATGATGATAAGGAAGGTTTTTATACAAATGTGCACTACTGTCTTTGTTTGAAAACATTTCTGCGTTGAAGGAAGAATCTCAAATAGCGATTGATATTGGGATTGATTAGCAGCTCATATGGTACTATTATCTATGTCTGTACTCATTCTTGTTATATGAATTGTCATTTGATCACTCTTGCTATTATCGCTTATATATATGTGTTTTAACAACATCCTTTATGCATCCCACTATTGGCTGTCTATAGCATGCTTTTCTTTCAATCATATATGTATCGATGATATAAATGGTAAATGCAGTAATCTTGTGTTAATCGTTTTGTTTAACTATTTAAATGAAGTAATATTTGAATGAATATCTATGTTTATTTTACAGAGTCATCTACATGCCTGTCAATAGACAAGGATTATTAAACGCTGCATTTCAAATGAATAAGTTGTTCCCGGGATTAGTATTAGTTTTCATATTTTTGTTGATAGAATAAGCTATCCGCCTATCATTAGAATAGACAACTCATCACCCATCCATCCCTTTTATTCATTATCGGGAAACTGGTCCCGTTATATCCAGTCGGAGCCACCATCCCAAACGGAAAAGAAGCTGTACTAAGGTCCGGACCGGGTGGTTATCCCCCAATGGTGTTGCAGTGATTTTCGAGGCATCAACATAGCCCTAGAGGATTAGAGTCCTCAAAAAACCAGGTCAAAGCTTTAACTAGAGATAGGGTTGGAGCCCTAGAGGGTCAGAGTACTCAAGAAACTAGGTCGGAGGCTGAACCAAATATAGGGTTGGAACCCTTGAGGTTGGTTCCTCAAAATTGACAAGGTTAGAGCCTTATAAGTCCAAGTCAGTGCTTGGAAAATACAAGTTGGATCCTGGGAGATTGAAGATCAGTGTCTTCATCTAGGGTTGGAGCCCTACATATATTGTACTTGATTTATTGTAAATAATAAATTAATAAAAGAATTTATTCTTATTGTTCATTTTGTGTTTTAAATATAAGTGATCTAACTTGTAAAAGTAACAATTGAAAATAAATATTGATTCACCCCCTTCTCAGTATTTCCAACAAACACTGGTGAGCATGAACTAGCCGAAGCTTGAGAAAAACCCACGAGACAGTGAATGGAGTTTTATTTAACTTTTTCAGACTCCTAAAAATTGAAAACACCGATGAGCATTAACTGATTTGTGCTTGAGAAGAATCCACAGAACAATAGTAGTAATTAGGTTCATTTGCCAATAAATTGGAAGTGGCGAAAAAAACAGAGGTCAGCCTGGTTTCAAAAAGAGGAGGATATCTAGCTATAGAATGCCTTCCAGTTGCAAAACTTGGAACCTGATCATTGACTTCTTTTTCCTCATTTTCTGACATTTCCACTGCAATTTTAGGATTTCTGTAGCAGTGTGTGATTTTTGTAATTTTTCCAGTTGAATAAATTCACATGCAACATCAATAGTCACTATCAGCTACTCCAACTTGACCTTTAGAACATGCTAAGCTACAAGGGGAAGCCTGTAGGATCTCAATTTGAAGACTATAAATTTGGGTACCTTATTAAAATGCCATTTGTTAGTGGAAAAGAAGTCTTCTGTGTTCATCTGGTAATGAAGAAAATATTTGCGCGTGATCCAGTAATGGAGTATGAGATCAATATTTTATTTTTTTCTATTAAGGTTCATATTAATCATGTGATGAATATATAATTATCCTCATAAGACTTTTATTACCATCACTTGTTAAGCCCCTACCCTAATCCTAAAGTACTTACCCTCATTCCCTTGTTGTTCCAAGAAAATGTTCCTTTTTAATATGATTAAGTGGGATGATTATGGGTGTGATTGGATGAATTCCAATCATAATATGAGAAAATGAATTCTAAAATCAATCCTCCATGGGTTGTTTAAACAATTATGTTACCACCATTTCAGAACCATAAAGTTGAATGATGGCGATGAATGATTACCGGAACACTGATATGGATTGTCCCGTGCTGCTATACTCGGCCACATAATATTCATAATGTTTAAACATTTCTTTGCATGAAGTGCGATATCATCAATGGGAATGATTTCTAAATCAGCTCCATATACAACATATCACCATCATCCCATATGAACTTGCCTAGTAATTATGGAAACAATGTGACAGTTGCCATTCCCTTTCGAATTATAAATTCTCCTTTGGATGGCTTCGCCATTCATATGAGCATCATTCATCTTTTGCATGGCCTTTGGCCTTCATTCCACGAGCCCCCATTGATTCATCTAGCACTCTGTCAACCAATTACGGTACTTTGTTATCGCCGCATTCGACACTCTATCAACCATTTTCGATACTCCGTTATCGCCCCATCCGACATTTTGTCGACCATTTTCAGTACTTTGTAATATCAATTCCTATACTCTCTAATACCATTTCTGGTACCCTATTAACACCATTTCCAGTACCCTATGTCACCACTTCTGGTACTCTATTATCGTCTTTGGTACTCGGTCAACTCCAGTACTAAACACTTCCCAAGTCTGGGACTCGCTCTTAAAGTCGGCATGGGGGCAGATAGGCATGAACCAGAGTTCTAGTCTTATAGAGAAATTGAGGAATATCCATTGTTCAAGGAGAAGATCGAGCAAGCTAGCTGGATTCCGTTCCTTAAGAAGTTCAAAGGGTACCATGATGGAATTTCTCATGCCTTCACTCAAAATTATGATGGTGAGAATGTTCAGCTATGAGGTCTGCAATTGAAAATCATAGAGGCTACCATAGCAGAGGACATGGGATTACAGGTAGCATGGGAAAAATATTCCAAGGGTGCGAGCATTTACAAGGATCTCTATCAAAATTTCTTGATCGCTGAACACTTGAACCCTGATTGGACTAAAGGCATCCATAGGAATTGGGTCAAAGAGGAATATAGGTTGATGCTCAACAACTTGAAAAGGTTCTTGACTTGTGAAGGGAGGTATGCAATCACCTTTATTTACCACCTAAGGCTTCTGTTAAATTTTGAAGGAGGACCTCAAATAAATTTCTCTTACTTCCTCTAGATGAGTTTAAACAAGATGGAAAGAGGAGTTAAATTGACCTCTAAAAAGGTTGAAACCAACTTCTACCGTCATGGGTTGATAAAATTGTTAGTTACTCATGAGATAAAGAAGCATGGTAGTAAATGGAAGACATTCCTCTCACAACATTTTGCTCAAGGAGAAGGTTCCAAACACATAGAGGAAATCATGCCTAGGGATAGCAGTAAGGACCTAGATAACAGGTAGGAGAGTAGTATGAAGAAATAGAGGAAGTTGAAGTCCAAAAAAGGCATTGATAGCCCTACTCCATCAAGGTCTGTTAATAAGTCAAACAAGGGTAAAACAATAGAAGAGGAGGAAACTCTTGCACCAATAGTAAAGCGATCATCAAAGGGTAAGAGACCCCCTCTCGATTTACCCACTCCAAGTAAAATCTCAACCAATGAGAAGAAGAAGAAGAAAAATCCAGCTGACAGTGATAAAGGAGAGTGCACTGGCAGACATTGAGTTAACTCAGGAAGAGACTCGTGCACTGTGTGTTAAAAAGGTGAAGAAGCCTAGAGCCAGTGAAAAGGGTGACAACGCACAATCTTCTGAGAAAAAGGAGAAACAAGTACATAAAGAAGAATTCACAGAGTCCATGTCACAAAAGAAAGGGAATAAGAGAAGATTTCTTCATGATAGCAGCCTCACTCCCGCTATCAAATCTGGTGAGTCATCATCATCTCCACGTCAAACTACTAGGAGCATGGAAAAACAGGTAATGACATAGTCCTTCTCTTCCAAAAAATCCAATAGATGTCTCTGCCTCATCTGAAAAGGAACATGCACAAGATGAACTTCTTAATGAAACTAAGGAATTAGTTACAGAGACTTTGAAAGAATTGAGAAGAGAGGTTGAAGCTAAGAGAAAAATTGCCAAGAAGGAAATAGTTGGACCTACTAGTTCTTTAACTAGATAACAAATGATCATCAAAATTGAAAAAATTCAGAAGAAAAATGAGAAACTAAGGGAAAAGATGAAAGAATATAAGATGTTGGACGAATACCTCAAGAAATAAAATGAGAGGTTAAAAGAGAAAAACTAGAGGTTGCAAGAGGAGTACGATGATGCCTCCACTAAGATGAAGAAGGTCCTACACCTCATACACTATACCACGGTCATTAAAATGGAAATCAAAGAAGAGGTCTTAGGAGTGAAGGTCTTAGATCCAAGCAATTGATATTTAGGTGAGAAGGCTCCATTTTTTAAATTTTGAGGAATGGTTCAACACTTTTTGCATGAGGACATGCAACAACTTGAGCATGGGGGAATGTTGGGTCTCATTTTTATGCCTATAATACCTTACATTTCCCTCTATTGTTTTGGCCAATTTCACCTCAAACCTATGTACTACTTTCCTATCTTCTTCCAGAATATACCTCTTAGCCTCCTTATGTATCTATGAGGTAATTTATATTTCAAAGCATGATTTTTATGTTTTATTATAGTAGAAATAGAATTATTGATTCTTTATACTCTCTAATTAATTGGATTCACTCACATAGATGTTTAGACCATGTTCCTACTCATCTGGAACCAGTGTATTGATCCAATACTAGTGCTCCTACTCATCTAGTACCGACATTATCGGTCCAGTACTAGCGCTCCTACTTATCTGGTACTAGCATTATCAATCTGGTACTTGTGTTCTCATCTGGTACCTGTGTGTTTTCCTATCATCTACCCGACAACATTTATGTGTGTTTCTGCTTACCTATGTTCACCCGCTTACCTATGTTCATCCGGTACCTGTGATCCAACACCTGTGCTAATTCCGCATCACCTGCATTGTCTGTGTTATTCCAAAACCAGAACCTACTTTCTAGGTTCAGTGGTTGAGTGAACTGTCTTCAATGAGGTTGAGGAAATTGTTGGTCAAAGGCATCATCTTGTTATAACAAATCGAGAGATGCTTCCTCCTCATGCACTGCGTGTCTCGAGGATGAAGCCAAATGTGTAAAATGAGCTAAACTATAATATTTTGTAGTGATTTGTTACTATTCTATTAAGCCTTGATGTAACACCATTTCTCTATAAGAGAAGGCTTATACATGATAGCCAGTTAGACATAGTTAGACACACACACAGAGAGAGAGAGAGAGAGAGAGAGAGAGAGAGAGAGAGAGAGTTGGAGAGTTCGGGAAGTATCCATATTTCCAGCAGTGTTAAGTTGAAGATGTGATTGAACCATTAAGTTTTGTAATCTTTCTCTTTGCATTAATAATATGAGTAGCCATTGATAAGTTCCTTGTGTAAATCAATTTCTTAGTTTTGTAATTTCTTCAAGCTTTCCTTGGTAGCTTGGCAAGGGCCCACTGAAGCCATCAAGGCAAGTTCTTATTATAGTTATTATGCATATAGTTTTGTTTATGTAGTGTTAAGTATTTGATGTGATTTCAATCCTGTTTCATGTAAGTAATTTCAGAGTGATAATTCATTAGTTTTATGAATGAAAACTTTAGTTCTTAAGCTGCACATTTAATTTTTGATTTCTATTTTGAAGAATAGGGAAGCTAAGATCGGAGATATCACCATTCACCTACATGTGTTGTCAGTGAAGACTCTTGTCATACATTTCCTATACTAGAATGCAGAGTTTCTTTCAGGATTAGTCCTGGTTGCTTTGTTTAATGTTTGAATGTAGTGAATTACTTCTAGTGTAGTGATTGAGATCAATTGCTATAGGAAAATAGAGTTAGATCCATCTTTCTATTTCATGAGCTTGTAAATGGATAGACTTATTACCTGAGAAAGAATATTTATCTCACACTCTTGTTAAGATTTTATTTATGAGTTTTCTTTTTGATATTTAAATTGTGTGACGAAGTTAGATTAAAATTTGTGGAGTGAAGTATTATTTTTAAAATACTTCTTATTTAGACTATACTCGTTAGACATTGGAACTTATCTGTTATCGACACATATAGTGTATCAAATCTACTGATTACGAATCCCTAGTTGATAATTAATTTAATATTGTGGCGATATGTCATTCATATAATTTCCCCAACAATTGTTGCTAGTCAACTTAAAGGTGGTAAATGGTTTGTCAAACATGTGTGACATAACTCCTAGGGTATATAATATATTTTGCGACATTTAATACTATATGCATGATAAAGAAAATAAAATTTCCATTATTTTTAATGTTGGTACGTTGATCTGCATCATTTCATTAATTTGTAACATTTGGATGCAATATGTACGATTAATATTGTTTAGTAAATTAACCAACATTTTTTTTTATTTTTTTTTATTTTTATTTTTATTTTTATTTTTTATGTTGTAGATTATTAGGTGAATTTCCGTTACCATCATCAAATGTTTTACCTCATACGCACCGATATTTACATGCCTTTATGAAAGATATTGGAATGGAGTATCAAGCTATTCATGCATGCATTAACAATGATATTCTCTATTATAAAGATCATGTATTGAAAGAAGAATGCCCAAAATGTGATGAGAGTTGATATCAAACCGATAAAACAATATAAAAGGTGCCTCATAAGGTCCTTCATTATATTCTCATAATTCCAATTTTGCGACAATTGTTTAGGTGCAAAGGCGTAGCCAAACTTATGGATTACCATGAAAGGAATAGAAGTGAAGATGGTGTTCTTCAAATGTCTGCAAATGGATTTTCATTTAGGAATAAAGAGTAAAAGTGGCCAGAGTTTAAAATATAACCTCGTAATCTTAGGCTTCCATTAGTAGTTGACGATGTCAATCCATTTGGAGCGGCCAAATCTACTTACTTGGTGTGGCTCATTTTTGTTATCAACAATAACATTCCTCTGTGGAAGTCAATAAGGAGGGAACAAATATTGTTGACAATGATTGTTCCAGGTATTAATTTGTTTAGAATAATTTTTTTTTAGCACAATAACATCTCATTTGTCTTGTTTGTTTCATAATTATGTCCTATATTTTTTTGTTAATTAACTCTTATATGTTCAATTATGCCTTATAATTTTTTTTAATTACTCATATATGTAGTAATTATGTATTGTATGTTGAATCAATTAGGTAAGTACCAGGTCAAAGACATGAATGTATATATTAGGCCTCTTATCAATGAATTAGTGGAGTTATGGAACAATGTCACTATGTATGATATCTCTAGACCAGTAGTTGCACAAAGGAAATTTTAATTCCATGCAATGCTTGTATGAACGATTTGTGATGCCCTAGGGATAACTCATTTTTGTTGTATGTTATAACGTTACCCTGCACTTTAATAATTTTTAATTTTATGAAGTTCATTTCAAG
>APFE031370288.1:278727-326500 GCA_000404065.3 Pinus taeda | reverse complement strand
AATATTTTATTATATGCAACATCAAAATATTTCTTTTTAATATATTCTTTCTATATATAGATATATATGAAGTTGTATCAACATAAATTAGTTAACATAGATCTTCAAGTAGTTTAAAGTACAACATTTAAACAGCTTACTTTTTTTTACCTCTACTTATTTTATCTCTTTTTAAAGTTGATATTAAATTATATTAGGTCATGTAGGGATCAAAATATTTATCGAGTAAGTGAAATCTTTTTACCACATTGGATTTTAATATCAACAACAAATGGGATGAGTATAGCCAGGTTGGGATTATTGATGTTTTATAATATTTTATCTATCACTGAGTAAGTGGAATATTTTTACCACATTGGATTTTAATATCAACAACAAATGGGATGATTATAGCGAGGTTGGGATTATTGATGTTTTATGTTAAGAGAAACATAGGTCAACTCCATATTAGACATGCACAAAATCACACATCTCCCTCGTACTAATCTATAGAATACACCTCTAAACACAATAACCAAGATTCACACATTTCATTTTAGAATGTGAGGCCTTCAAAGACAATAGGGAAAGTTATGCAAATATATTGGCTGCTAGCTTTTGGGATAATCTATTTAGCTAGGGGCTTGTAGAGAAATTGGGAGCACTTATATTGAAGCATCACAAAAAATGGCCAAATACATCAAACAGATGAAGAAGCAATCTGTCCCATAAACTATCTTTAACCTCATAAAAATTAATATATATATATATTTTACAACATCCAAAATCTTATCAAATAAATGCAGAAACTAATAAACTTCCCCAAAACATATCAACCTATCGTTATTTTTAGTACACAAAATCTCTTGTATTTCGAGTTTTTTTTATTTGCCAACTTACTGAGTTTCGATAAACCATTAACGGGTCAAGCTATTGCCAATTCTAAGTCTCAAATTGATTTAGGTGTATCGATACATGAAATTACACCATTTCCATATTAAATTTGGATCTTATTTCCCAACACACGCAATTGCATATAACACCAATTCTTACATTTAATGTATTCTTTGATATTACTAGTGTTCCTATCCTATCTTTAACTTTTCCAATCACGGTTAAAAATAAAAATATTGGGCACATTCTTCACATAGTTGAAAGAAACATTGATACTTTAAGTGCTCCCAGCTCAAACTTGTTCTTCCATACTACGAAGCTACGTTAACTTGGTCTCGAGTCTAATGTCAAGCTCACCTACTATTACTTGTGGGTAAGACATAGACCCACAATTCATTTCTTGGTGAGTCCAACTTGAGGCAGATGAAAGAAACTCATGGACATCAAATATAAATGCCAAAAAAGAAAATAAACGTCCTACTTTTGTACAATTTTTGTTGAGTTTTATTGTAGCCTGAATTGAATTCTCATATTTTCGCTTCACCAAGCCATTCAACACATTCAGTTGTGGGTAAAATTTTGACCCACAATTCATTGCTCAATGAGTCCAACTTGAGGCATCTAAGAATCTCAGGGACATCAAATATAAATGTCAAAAAAAAAAGAAAACCTTATTTTTTTACAATTTATATTGTGTTTTGTTGTAATCTAAGTTGAATTCTCATACTTTGACTTCACCAAGTTGAGTTTTTCAACATTGCTTTATATATTTATATTTCACTATTTTCCAATGACATTATGTAAGGGCTTCGGCTCAAAGGGCACGAGGCACCTCTACTTAACTAACCTGCCTTGGCAAGATTGTAGCAAAATATAGCCCCTAGTGCAAAGCCTCATTAAATGACCTTGATAATGTGCAACATATGGGAGTATTACCATTGTCATCTCAACAATTACTCCCTTATCTTTAGTGAAGGATACGATCCAACACTTCCCTAGTAGGACTTAGGGCTTATGTAACTCAAGGATCTTAAGCTAAATGCTCCTTAAGGATCTTAGAACAAAATCCACTAAATAAGGGTATCAAAAACTAG
Source organism: Pinus taeda (assembly GCA_000404065.3). Taxonomy (NCBI): domain Eukaryota; kingdom Viridiplantae; phylum Streptophyta; class Pinopsida; order Pinales; family Pinaceae; genus Pinus; species Pinus taeda. The sequence goes on along the minus strand of APFE031370288.1, from coordinate 324,533 downwards.
AGTTTGCAGTTGATGACGAGTAAGTTCAATATTTTCAAAAAATCTATGAGTCTATGAAAAGGCTAGGGTTAAACTAGGGAGTCTCAAATAAGTTACCTAAACATGTTAAATTTTCAAATTGTTCTATGTTGTATCAATTACTTTAGCCCAATTCAATATTTCAATTAGTAATATTTTCAATACCACTTAATCTTTCAAATCATCAACAATGATTGAAATAGAACAATAAATAGAATGACAAATGAGACAATCAACACATCAACAAGAGCCACCAGGTTTGGTCAAAGACCAGGGAAAACCCCACGAGGGGGAAAACTCTTTGAAATTCTTCTTCTATTAGATTTTCATAAAATGTTCAACAGAGAGTACAATGTGTGAAAATTCCTACACTAGAATCCTATTGCAACAACTGTAAATTATTCTTCTAATTGTTAATTTTATATTTGTTGTTTGCTACGAAAAATATTGAATAAATCACACTTCAACCTTCACATATAAAATTGAGGAAGAATAAAACACTCGAAGAAATGCTAGCACACACACATAAAAATAACACAATTGTTTTTGGACAAAAATCCTTCAAAAAACCCAACTTGGAAAAACTAGTGCAACAACTGAGGGTTTTTACTATTAAGCAACAGTGAAAAATTTTGAGTACAACAAAATGCCCAAATCTGGCAATCCTACAGAGAAAAACATTGGGAAAAATCTAGTGAGGAATTTTCCTCACCCCACAGGCAAACACCTGGCATGACTTGCCTTTAGAAATTTGGCCCTCTAACCCTCTACGTCAACCTTTGCACACCCTGTTGAACATCTAGCCTCAAACAGGTCTCTGATGAAGTCAATTTTCCTTTTGCTGATTGGAAAGATGCTTCTTCGGTACTTTGGGACTGCTTGGTGACCTCTGGAACTGAAGACGTCTCTCCCTCTCAGCAAATCGATCTTGCCTTTAGAGGCTGTTGTGCTACCCCAATGTCAGACTCCCTGTGGCTCTTTTGTCTCTTTGCAAAAGCACTCACTAGATCTGGAATTCCTCCTCCAACATCACTTTGTCTGCCCCTCTCTCACTGCTTCGATCTCTAGCTCTCTCTCCGGCAACTGACTGCTGTTACTCTGGAAATTGATCTACCAAGAAATCAAACTTCTCAAGTGTATTTTCCATCACTACATTGACCTCCTCTTATAATCCTCTATTGGAGCACCAACGACCAAGATTAAAACATAATCGATGGCTAGGATCATCTCTAGATTGATCTGTGTGAGTTTCTAGATGATTCTCACTTTGACTTAATTAATACTGATTAATTAACCATATTCCCTAAGTTTAGACTTAGGAAATATTTAAAAACTAGTTAATAATCTAATTAAGTCATTTCTAGGTGGAATTTCCAGAAACGATTTATAAGTTTTGCAGATCTCATGCATTGTAGTCTCTCCACAAAATTTCAAGGCTAAAACACATCCGATGAGAAAAAACTAACATTCCCTCTTAGCGAGGAATGTGTTCTAGTGCTACTGCACACCCTACAATAGCACTCTGTCTCTGCATCATCTTCTATCATGTTATTGATGTGTGGGCACTACTGCCCACCAACTACTGCGCAACTCAGATATATGTTGCATCTGTGTTGCTGCCAACATTGCCTTACTGCTGTCAACACTGCATCTGCATTGCAACTCCCTCTCATCTGTTGTTGCTACAACTGCAACATCTACAACTGAAAAACATCCAAAATATTGAATCAACTCTGATTAGTATAATGCATATGTCACCTGAGTCTCTAAATTCTTCTAGTATCTGCAATGTCATTGAAGAATCCGCGTTTTTTATGACTCTTCACTGTGCCAACTCCACCGCTGCTAACTTTGTATTGCACTCCCCAACATCTGAATGCTACTAGTCTCTGCAACTATCACTCTGGCATCTGATTGCATCAACTGTCACTTATCCATCCTGCTACTGAACATTGTGGTCCCTCGTAGCCAGGTATTGATCCATGAGGTGGACTCCTAAAGGATCTTGCCCATCTGTAGCGCTATGGGGCTACAACATGAAATCTCCCCACCTTACTCCTAGAGGTATATCAACAAACATGGTGAAGTCTTCTTCCATCCTAGAGGACAACCTATTGATCTTTGCTGAAGCTGCCTACTAGTCTTGCTTCTCCTCCTTGTCCCTCTTCTTGAGAGGACATTGGGTACTGTAGTGACCAAACTCACCACATCTGAAGCACTTGACCTTTCACAGGTCCTTCTTCTTCTTCCTCTACTCCCCTTGTCCCTGACTGGGACCCTTTGATGCAAGGTCCACATTCTCCTCCTCCTTCACTTGCTTCGATCCGTTGCTACTGCCACTGATGGAGCTCCTTCACATTCCACTGATCCGTTGTTGTCCTAGTCTGGTAACTTGTCTTTGCCCAATAGGCTTTGGACAAAGACCTGCCAGTCTTTGGAGGCACTATTGAGTTCCAATGTCACAAGCTCTATGGGTTGAGGCGCTACCCCAACAACTGAAAATTGTTCTTGGACCTCGTAAATCCTGGTGAGGAAGGGGTCTATTCCTTCCCCCTTCTGCATCTGGATGAGCCTCAACTTCTCCTTGAAATACATCTTCCACTGCTCTGAAGTACCCTGATACAACATGGCGATAACATCCCACATCTGCTTGGTAGTATCTTTGCTAGATATATGTGAAAAAATGTGATCCCAGACTCCATCTAGGATCAATCTTTTCACTCGTGCCATCTCCCTTCTGTACTATTTCACTTGATTTGCATCCACAGGAATTGCCACCACTACATCAATATATGCTTTCAAGTCGTACTCATCTAGAAGGAAGGACTTCCTTACCTTCCAAAGGACGTAGTTGGAAGCTCCATCCAAGTTGTGCTGATCACGAAGCCCAACAGTGGTCATCTCAACAAACTATCAAAAAATTCCTCTTTCCTTTTGCTCGACTGTTGCTTTGCTATTTGCACTCCCTTATGGAGTAAGAAAATTTTCTCACAATCACTATTGATCTGCAAAGAAAAATCGAACTTCTTGAGACAAGAAGTTCCCAAAGAAAAATTTTCCCATTGCGTGTGCTCTTTTCTCTTCCACTCGACGTTGTCTCTACTCTAGCATACTGCTGCAAAACCTCTGTGTCCAACTAGAGATCTGCCCAACAAAAAAATTTGAGTTTCTTCCTCTGCCTCTAGAATTACTCAATTTGGTAGGATCGAATTTTTCTGCCCCTCAATCAGAAAAATCGAACCTCCACAAGTAACTCAGCCTCTTGGCATAATGACTACATTGCCCTTGGGAATTTCGGCCTGCTACCCACACTAAGCAACATAATTCCTTCTCTTTTCGCCTTCGAGCTCTCTGACTGATCAATTGCGCTCCGATACCATGTGAAAATTCTTACACTAGAACCCTACTCCAGCAACTGCAAATTATTCTCCTTATTGTTAATTTTATTAAACAATTTATTTGTTGCTTGCTATGGAAAATACTGAATAAAATACACTATAACCTTCACAAATAAAATCGTGGAAGAATAAAACACTGGAAGAAATGCTAGCACACACATAAAAATAACACAATTATTTTTGGACTAAAGTACGCGAAAAAAACCAACTTGGGAAAATTGGTGCAACAAATGAGAGTTTTTATTATTAAGAAACAATGAGAAATTTTGAGACAACTTTGGCAATCCTATAGAGAAAAATACTGGCAAAAATCTAGTGAGGAATTTTCCTCACCCCACATGAAAACTCCCGACACAACTTGCCTTCAGAAATTCGTCCCTCTGACCCTCTGTGTCAGCGTTTGCGCTAGACTACACAACCTACTGGACGTCTAGCCTCAGACTGGTCTTTGACGAAGTCATTTTTCCTTCTATTGACTGGAAAGATGCTTCTTTGGCACTCTGGGAATCCTTCCCGCCCTCTGGAACTGAAGACATCTCTCCCTCTCAGCAAATCGATCTTGCTTCTAGAGGCTGCTGCATTGCCACAACGTCAACCTCTTTGTGGCTCTTCTACCTCTCTGCAAATGCACTCGTTGGATCTGGAATTCCTCCTTGAGCCTCACCGTCTCTGCCCCTCTCTCACTGCTTCGATCTCTAGCTCACTCCTTGACAATTGACTATTACTACTCTAGAAATCGAACTACCAAGAAATCAAACTGCTCAAGTGTGTTCTCCATCACCACATCAACCTCCTTTGATAATCCTTTGTTGGAGCACCAATGAGTAAGATTAAAACAATCGATGGCTAGGATCATCTCTAGATCGATCTGTGTGAATTTCTAGTGATTATTGCCTTGAATTAATTAATACTGATTAATTAACCATATTCCATAAGTTTAGACTTAAGAAGTATTTAAAAACTAGTTAATAATCTAATTAAGTCCTTTTTAGGCAGAATTTCCAGAAATGATTTCTAGGTTTTGGAGATATCATGTGTTTCAGCCTCTCTACAAAATTTCAAGGCTAGAACACATTTGATGCTTAAAAAACTAACATGACAATCCCAATATAATATCATCCAATAAAATAACCAAATAACATTTAGAAATATTCTTTCAACATCAATATATATCAGAGACAACTTTTCTTATTTGTGGTCAACGATCAAATCTCAGTCAAGCTTTCCAATCACAAGGAGGAAGAGTTGTGCATGCGATTGAAGGTTTCCAGTCACTCTCTTGAGCCTAAAATCTAGTGATTGTGATTGAATTTGTCCTATAATGAGCCATCGATTGTGGTCGAATTTGTCTATGGACGCGCCAACGAGTGTAACCCGAAACCCTAAAAGCAGATGTGACCCTCAAACCTTGTAGTTTTGGACCTTTGAGAACTTCTTTTGTCTTCCCAGCCTCAAACTTGTCTGAACCAATCAATGAAGAAGAGAAGAAGAAGATTCTTGGTTATGTCCAAATGAGCTTTAAGTCACTTGAATTTATAGGCTTCCAAGGGTGACCAATTTACCATTAAGGTCGACTTGTCTTAATGTGCATATGTGGGTTTTTCTTTATACACTTTCCCTTGTCCAAATTTGATGATCTTTAGGTATATTTTGGTCCTCTCGAAAAGCTGAATTCAATGCAATCATCATTTCTACCAAATGAGTTGTCCAAAGTAGAATTTGGCCCTAGTTTCCAATTTTAACACGCCCTCTCAACTAGGGAAAATTCCACCTGCATCATGTCATGTATATCCTATCATCATATCATGTCATATGTCTACTCAGATCTATTTGTTGAAACATTTTCGAATCTAAAGAAGAAGAATCATCGGGGAGCATCAGCTACCACCCTCTATAACGTCGGGGAGCATACCTCAATCCAAAACAACATCAAGGATCACATCTCAAACTGAAACCACATCTGGGAGTACATCTCAACCCGAAATCCCACGGGGGAGTTAAATATCTCTGACCCCACATCGAGCAATAAGTGATATAGGGGAGCACATTTAAGGGAATCCTATTGCCTACCAATATTCCCAACAATGACCCTCAAGCTTCATGTGGTAGAACACTTGCATCATAATCCGAGCTTTGGCTAGATACCCGATTCACCAAAAGGTAAGGATCACATGCCCCAAGCCTCTTCAACCCATTGGCCATACAAGGAGGGGAAATCCCAACAAGCTCGACTTGTGGGTATGATGCATGTAATATCCCCAATTTTGTGAACATGGGAGTTAGTAAGGAATTTTTCCCAATTTTAGTAATATTAATTAAAAGGGGCAAATATTATTGGAGAAATGTGGCTAGTATTATGTTATTGGAGATTACTAGCAAATTATTATTTTATTAAAGGGCGGCAAAAGTAACTTAGTGGAAAATTGCCCCCACTAATAAAATAATATTAAAAAAAAGGAGTCTAGAGGCATGAGGAGAAATTATAAAAGGAGGATTGACTCATTTTGCAGATCCTATTTTGACTATTACACTTCACATTACATATTCTCTGGGACCTGTTTAGCACAAGAAGAGAAGTGTTTCTTAGCACAAGACTTCCAAGTGGAATTCCACCCTCATTTTGGAGAACTTCGAGTGTCTCCCTAGTGAGGAAATTTGGGGTGTCCAATTCAAGATTTCCACAAATATTTATTGCAAGTGTTCACCCATTTTTGTGCACTTCCTTGACGCAAAGGTAGTTTGTGGAGCACAAATTTCTTTAGCTAGAGTGCATCAAGATATCTGGTGATTTGCAGAGAGATTTCCTACCTTGAGTTCGAAATTTTGGTAGTTTTTTGCAGGGCATAAGTCTTGGCCATTTAGTGGGTCGAAATTTTCCATTCTGGCAGTGTGTAGAGCTCACTAGAGCGTGTTTACGCAAGGGAAGATAGGAACTAATTTCCGGAGGAGATTGGTTGGAGGAGAAGATAGATTCTGGAGGGGATATTGTGTGCAATTTTAGTGACATTATAGTGGAGGAATTAAGAGTTTTCGGAGCATTATTTCTCCGTAGTGCGTGTAGCCAACTAAAGGGTTGCTCACACTATTTGGTGGGCTCTCTCGTCACTCAGAATCAACCCAAACCCTTTTTTGGTTTTTGTGGGTATTTGGAGAGGAGTCTATGGCTGCATTTTCAACATTATTTGGGCAATATTTAGGCCATAAATATACTTTCTTTCAACATTGTGTTTTACTAGTTAGCTGACAATTTGCACCACTTTGTGGGTTTCTTAGAGAGTTGGTTTGGGGCCAATCCTGGAGAGTTGGTTTGTCCATGTTGAGAAAGTGCACCAATTCTGAGCACTTCTAAGGGAAGATTTTCCATTTCCTATTTGGTAGCAGCGAAAAAAAATTATTGGGTTAGTGCAAAAATTGGGGAGGGGCTTCTACAACTCTTGGGCTTCATTATTATCACCAGTGTTGCCTTGATTTCTTGTAGCAAGCCTAGGTTCTGCTATTACCATCTATTATACACATTCTGCTCATATTAATAAAATGGCTCAAAGCTTGGTTCATATTTCTCGTGTTTAATTCATGTGCTTGCATGTTTTTGAGATTGCAACTTGTAGTTAGTTCATAGCCTCTGTTATTTCCTATATTTTCAGTTTAGGAATATTACAGTGGTATTAGAGCCATGATCTTGGCCAAGATATGGACCTTAAGCCAAGTGATGACAACCCCTGAATATTAATAAAAAAAAACTAAGAAATCATGGAATACAAAGAAAGATTAAAATCAAACAACATGACAATAGCCTTCAATGAGGTGATTAGGATGCAACAAATGATGATTGATGTGGGGGAACAATTGATTCATACTGCAATTAGGAATTAAGACTATTCTCAATTATAAAACAAATCCACAATGCCCAAAATTATGGATAATGCATCAAGATGGCAAGACATGATTGCAACTGATGTGGAGTTATTGGTAGCAAATTGAAGGACATACCAATCATTGGGCATGGCATTCAGACGTCCCTCTCTTTTTGGGATTTTTGTAAACCAAGAGATATGCACAAATCAGTGGGAATCCAGTGGAATTATGCAGGGATGATGAGGAGGACCAAGGCAGAAAATGAAAACGTAGTTGAAGGGACCATGGTTGGCAAGGAGTCAGTTTAGCATGTACCTATTGATGAGATGATGGCAGTTGAGTTTTCATGTGATAGTAGCACACCACAGGTTGATGAGGTGTTGAGAGACATCTCCACTGTTGATGAGGAGCCAATAGGTAAAGCGACATCCAAATGTATGATAGAGCTTAAGGACGATAGGCACCTACAACTGACTAGTGAGCATGTCTTGCATGTTGGGTTGTTTATGGAGGAATAGTTGGAGGCTCATGTCGAGCGCATGATGGAGGAGGACGAACATCATCTTTTGAGCCAACCATCGATTTAGAGCAAGTACATGCACAAACCATCAACATAGTTGTAGTACTTTCAGACAGTAGCTCTCTTCGGGCTCATATAGATGGGGCTTGCAGCATTGATAAGCTACTTTTGCACAGTGGAAAGAGAGATGCAGAGTCACCTCGACAGATTTTATGTGTTGACGAGGATGGTGAGATGAGGCGACTTGAGTTTCATAGGGTGCAACACTTGCAGGATGGAGGGCTTGTTCTATGTGTGAGGGTTCGTGTATTTGATCCTTCTCTTGAGGTTAGATGACGAGAGATTCTGAGTTGGTACCCGGTGGAGTGGGTTGGACTCATGGAAATGGTCATAGTCTAGAGTGAAGCTCAGTGGGAGCTCTAAGACACCGAGGATACTGGAGGCTTAGGTTGGGATTGGGGTCCAGGTGGGACTTCCTATCTGATATTAAACATGCGGGATGGCTATGGCATTGATGAGGTAGTCGACCCAGTGACTTAGCACATGCATTCCTTAGGGGAGTTCCACTCCGCACTAATGGCCAGGAAATTTGTGAGTAGTCCCCATGGGTTGTTTTGGCATGTTGTTTGCGCATGAGGTCGCAGGATGATTAGCATTATCTGGCAAGAGTTGGTTGGAGGAGGTGGCATGGGTAGGCCGTTGGATTGAGTGTTGTATGGAGACAATGTTCTCCCATTGAGGTATTGGGTGTAGGAGTCACTGAGGATTGACGCAACAGAGATATCCCCTCTAGAATGTGTGGAGTTAGGCCGCTTATGTCTGTCACAGCGGATGGGGAGATGTAGCCCACATCATGGAGGGCTCACTAGCAGAATGACAGATACTTTGGCACATGCAAGATACCATATGTTACAAGGCAGTACAACAGTAAGTAGTGGTACACAAGAATGCACAACATTATGTCGTATGGTATAATTTTATGTAGAAGGATGTATAATGATGCGTACAAACCCATTTTTAGGCCATAGCATCTAGTGGTGTGCGAGGGTATCCCGTGAGGAGCAGTGGCCTACAGAGGAGCATGGAGATGCATGGTCGTGTGTTGTAGCATGTTGGTTTACATTGTGGAGTAGGAGTGACTCACATCGCATTAAGTACCCGTGAGGAGTGTTAGTTACAGTGACATCGACAGGACACAAGCTGATACAGGATGGGACAATAGTAGTAGGGGTATCCACTGGTGTACAGGGGTAGGCCGTGATGTATAGTGGCATGCTGAGGAGTACAGGGATGCTTGGTGGTATGCAGGGGTGTATGGTGCTGCACAACGAGGTCTTGGAGTGTTGTCTCCAAGGAGACTTATGGATGGAGACACCAGGCATACCTTTGGGTGTAGTTCACCCAGGATCGATGGGGATGTAGATGAGTGATACTTGACGGCATCCATGGGGACTCACATGCCTGTCCCTCTTCTACATCACTTATAGGCACAAACGGTTTCATGTTGTCCTTTAACACTTTGGGCTCGAGCAATGGGGGATGGGGAGCTCATCTGAGATATTTGGATGACACTCGGCGCACTAGGGAAGGGACTTCCCAATGATGGCATTGGATAGACATGCAAGTTGACAACCACATGTTGGGGGATGAGGTGATCATCTGTAGGGGTGGCATATCGTTCATCACTAAGCCTATGCCTGGGGAGTTGGTCATGAGGTAGACGTGTCACTTTTTCCACGGGGCATGTTAGGACCATGCATGAGTAGAGGATACCGAATACGGGTAAGGCTATTTTCCAGTATATGTCTAGGCTCCAGACATTGTATTGGCACATTATGGAGAGGGTAGATGACAGTCTCAGTGATGATGATTGATAGGGATAGGATGGATCCACATACAATGAATTGATTGTGAGTATCAGATACCCATTTATTGGCTGCATTTAGGGGGTAGCTATTTGGCACATGTGGTTTCCAACAGTCATCAATACTACACAATGGCAGACACAGGGAATTTTAGCATACATTAGATTCATTCATGATATATGGATCCTATATATTAATTGCATGCAAGGATTAGAGACAAGGCACAAATGGATTCCAACAGTGGTAAGATATATGTCGCAACAAGTCTGGCTATGTGATCTAGGGATTCAGTTGGTTGATAGATCACTTTGTCTTGTGATGAGAAGAGTCATGGTAGAGAGTGATCTAGTTCGCTGTTGGGTTGACAAATGGGGGTTTATGGAGGCCTTCATTATATGGCGAGGCACACTTTCCTTGTTGTTGCACAGGTTTAGGGTTAGCTTTGGATGGGTAGGCTTGGGCATCATGGAGATCGTTAGGCAGGATGTATTTGGCCTTTAACAATATTTCACCATCGGGTTCCAGGAGAGGAGGATATGGTATGTGCATGATGGGAAGTCAATTGTAATAAGAGTATTGCAACATTGACATGGTGGCATCTTTTTGAGATTAGCGTGGGACCTTGGTATTGAGGGATTCATTTATGATAAGATAGTCCACAGATTCAAGGTGACTTAGTGGCACATTTGGGACCCCGATATTGTTTGCAATGATAGTTTGGGTTAGTAGAGAGAGGGGGCACTTGTTTGAGCATTTCTTGAGGACAAACAATTTTTGGTGGGGAGGATTGCACTATCCCCAATTTTGTGAGCATGGGAGTCAGTAAGGAATTTTTCCCAATTTTAGTAATATTAATTAAAAGGGGAAAATATTATTGGAGAAAGGTGGCTAGTATTATTTTATTGGAGAATAATGGCAAATTATTATTTTATTAAATGGTGGCAAAATTAACTCAGTGGAAAATGCCCCCCAGTGATAAAATAATATTAAAAAAAAAGGAGTCTAGAGGCATGAGGATAAATTATAAAAGGGGGATGGACTCTTTTTGTGGATCATCTTTTGACTATTACACTTCACATTACATCTTCTCTTGGAGTTGTTTAGCACAAGAAGAGAAGTGGTGTTTAGCACAGGAGTTCCAAGTGGAATTCCACCCTCATTTCGGAGAACTTCGAGCGTCTCCCTAGTGAGGAAATTTGGGGAGTCCAATTTAAGATTTCCACAGAGCTTTATTGCAGGTGTTCACCCAGTTTTGCGCACTTCCTTGACACAAAGGTAGTTTGTGGAGCACAAATTTCTTTAGCTAGAGTGCATCAGGATATCTGGTGATTTGCAGAGAGATTTCCTACCTTGAGACTAGAATTTTGGTAGTGTTTCGCAGGGCAAAAGCCTTGGCCATTTGGTGGGTCAAATTCCTCCATTTTGGCAGTGTGTAGAGCTCACTAGAGAACGCTTGCACAAGGGAAGAAAGAAACTAATTTCCGGAGGAGATTGGCTGGAGGAGAAGGTAGATTCCAAAGGGGATTTTGTGTGGCATTTTATTGACATTACAATAGAGGAATTGGGAGTTTTTGGAGCATTATTTCTCAGTAGTGCGTGTAGCTAGCCAAAGGGCCACTCATAATCAACCCAAACCATTTATGGATTTTTGTGGGTATTTGGAAAGTAGTATGTGGTTGCATTTTCAGCATGATCTCAGCAATATTCAGGCCAAAAATCCACTTTCCTTCAGCAGTGCATTTACTAGTTAACTAACAATTTGCATCACGTTGTGGGTTTTCTGGAGAGTTGGTTTGGGCCCAATCTTTTTCTGGGTTTTGTTGGCCTTGTTGAGAAAGTGAACTAGCTAATTTATCATAATTTTTTGAGCCCTTCTGAGTGCAAATTTTCCATTTCCTATCTGGCAGCAGTAGTAAAAAATTATTGGGTCAACGCAGAAATTGGGGAGGAGCTTCTATAACACTTGGGCTTCATTATTATCACCTGCGTTTTCCTTGCTTGCCTGTAGCAAGCCTAGGTTCTACTATTACCATCTATTGTACACATTCTTCTCATATTAATAAAATGGCTCAGAGCTTGGTTTATATTTCTATTGTTTAATTCATGTGCTTGCATGCTTTTGAGATTGCAACTTGTAGTTAGTTCATAGCCTCTGTTATTTCCTATATTTTCCTATTGGGAATATTACATCCAACTGGGGTATACCCTGCAAAGACCAAGATAGGGGAGCAACATCTCCAACCATATGGGTAACAGATAGGGGTGATACCATATTGTCCAGAGATTCCTCAACCCATGAGCCCTCCATCTCAATTCCACACCATGGGAGCTCAAACAGGGGGGAAGAGTTGGCTCAGTGTCCTCAATCAATAGTGCCGCTTATTAGGAGGGGTCACATCCATCAGTCCAAACTGCTCTCTAACGACCAAGAACTTCCCCTTCAACAAAGCCTTCGTGAGAATATCTGCAATATGCTCATTTATCGATATGTGATGGAGTCTAACGGTTCTTCTCTATACCATGTCTCGAATGAAGTGATATCGAATATCTATGTGCTTGGACTTGCCATGAAATACGAGATTCTCTCCCATAAGAATCCCACTCCCATTGTAAGATTTCACTGTAGTGTCTAGGACCTGGTCAAATAACTCTCCAAAGAGTTTCCTCAACTAGACTGCTTCGTAGCTAGCCATGCGAGCAACAATATACTCTTCCTCAACGGTACTCAATGCTACAGACTGTTGTTTCCTTCTCATCCAAGATATCATGGTAGATCCAAGGCTAAAAAAATATCCAGATGTACTCTTCCTGTTGACAACGTTTCCTGCCCAGTCAACGTCAATGTATCCATGAAGATGATCATCTCCGACAAAATATCTCAGACCAAGTGTGATCATCCCATGAAAATATATCAAAATGTGTTTGGCAGCGATTCGATGTGCATGGAGAGGTACGATCATGAATTGACTCAACGTATTCACTGTGTATCATATGTCCGGACGGGTGTTCATTAGGAACATTATAGCCCCAATCAAATGTATATACTCAGATGGATTCACCAAATCGGGTCCTGCAACCTCTCCACATAACTTCTTGAAGTTCATTTCCATCAGTGTGGGTAGGGGCTTGCATTATGTCATTCCAAATTTTTCCAACAACTTCACAACATATTTTCCTTGTGAAAGGAAAATCTCACCGAGCCTTTGCCACACCTCAAGGCCTAGAAAGTAGTGCATGAGTCCAAGGTCCATCTCGAATTCAGAGGCTAGATCCCTCTTACACTCGACCATCAGGGGGTCACTACTTGTGAAGAATAGATCGTTAACATATAAAACCAAAATCAATGGCATACCTTGGACTACCTTGAAGTATAGGTTGGGATCGACATTGCCTCTTGTGATTCCCAGCTTCACCAAATATCTGTCTATGCTGGAATACCATGCTATGGGGGCTTGCTTAAAGCCATATAATGCCTTTTTCAACTAGCAAACATGTGTCCTTCGATCCTCTACTTCAAATCCCTGTGGTTGCTCAACGTACACTTCTTCTCGTACCATGCCATGAAGGAATGCAGTCTTCATATCCATCTGATGAAGGGTCCATCCTTGACTTACGAAAAGGGAAACCATTGAACAAATGGTTGTATATCGAGCCACATGTGCAAATATATCATCATAATCTTCTCCCCCTTTCTAGGAGAATCCTCGGACCACGAACCTTGCCTTGTATTTCTCAATGCCACCATCAACTCCATGCTTGATCTTGAATACCCACTTTGAAGTCACCACAGATTTCCCCTTTGGTCTTGGCACAACATCCCATATGTCATTCTTCATGACTGATTCATATTCTTCAGTGATGTCATCTTTCCAAACTCGTCCTTTTACGACTTCTTCAAAGGTGGGAGGTTCAACTTGAATCATAGTTCTCATGGCTGCAACGTATCCTTGGTACTTGAATGGATTCTTCCTTTCTTTAAATGATCTTCGAATGGGAGCTCATCTCTTATAATCCTGCAATATGTCTCGAAGCCAAAGTGACCTCTTCTTGGCGGGAGGACCATATGGAGCAAGATCTAAGGGATCCATGGGTTCCATGGGATCATCAACAATATCTGTCTCATATTCAGGCACGAAAGGACCATTGAAAATATCCATATCATCCTTCTTCTCAAGAGGAGGAGGTGAAGGAAGGTCCCTTGATTTTCCAAGGGCGACATCTTCATCGAATGTAACATTCTTTCTATTTTCAACCTTCCTTTGACCAGGAATGCATATTCTAAATGCTTTAGAATTTTCACAATATCCAACAAACACACCTTTTCTTCCAGTGGCCTCCAACTTGTTTATTTTGTCCTTCAACACATGAAAACATACGAGGCAACCAAAGATATGGAGATGGCCAACATCAGGCTTGACACGTGTGAACACTTCTTCAGGGGTCTTGTTTTCTAATGCTTTATGAGGAACCCTGTTTTGAACATATACGATAACATTTGTTGCTTCTCCCCAAACGGACTTCAGCAAATTTTGATCATGGAGCGTGGCACAAAGAACTTCTATAAAGGATTTGTTCTTTCTTTCAGCCACTCCATTTTGTTCGGGAGTATAGGGCACAATTGTCTCTTTCTTGATACCTTCTTTCAAAAATCAATGAACTCCTTTGATATGTACTCTCCACCACTGTCGAACCTGAATATTTTGATTTTATTCCTTATTTGATTTTTGTTCAAAGCTTTGAACTCCTTGAACATTTCGAAGGCTTCATTATGTGATTCAAATAATATATCCATGTATTTCTTGAGAAGTCATTAATGATATGGAGGATGTCATTTGTCTTGTTCTCGCTAGAGGGGAATGGTCCTCTTGTCTTCTTACCATTAGCACAACATGGACATACTCCATCATGACGAGCTTGAAGCTTGGGAATCCCTGAGACCAATTTCTCCAATTTCGAAAGAGCATCTTAATGTAGATGGGCCAATCTTCGGTGCCATAGCTCGCTTAGATGATTAGTATCATGGACCAATTCTAGAAGAGGTCTTCCATTAACCCTGTAGAGTTCTTCATATCTTGATCCCAATGTGAATGCATCTCTAATAGGTGATCCAACAAGCCAAGTAAGAACCTTTCCCTTGATGAAGGAAACCATCATCCCTTTGTCTTCCAAAGTGGATATTGATACAAAATTCTTCATCAATCCCGACAAATACATCACATCATGGAGCAAAATAGATTCTTGAGAATTCAAATGAAATTTGATGGACGCAAAACCTTTAACATGATGAGTGGAGTTGTCTCCAAGAATAATTTTCAAATTTGACTCCCTCTCTACCAAATTAGAGAGAACTTCCTTATAACCAAAGAAGTGATGAGTGGCCCCACTATCAACCAACCAACTATCCCATGAATCCAGAGGAGACGAACTAGTAAGGGCAGAAATAAGAATATATTCAGATTGATTCACAACATTAATTTCATACCTGAAGAATATTGACTTCTATTGTGGACAACGATCTTCTTCATGATCACTTGGAGCATCTCTTCTTCTTTCATCTCTTCCATTGCCATCATTTCCTTTGTCATCTCTTCTTTTTTTATCATTGAACCTGTTGTTGTTGCTTCTAGTATTGTAGCATGGTCCATTGTTCTTCTCGGGGCAATATCAAGCATAATGGCCTTTCTTATGTCAATTGTAGCATTCAATGTGTAATAATTCCTTCCTTTTATTTGAATTTTGAGGAGGCTTTCTTGAATTTGATGGACCTCCTTTTCCTTTCTTCTTCTTCTTCTTGTCATGAGTGATGAATGTAGTGGGCTTTCCTTCTTCATGCTTTTGAGTCTTTCCTCTTTATATCATCCTTGATTCTTCTTGAGTGATTTTTCCAACAATTTCATCAAATGATGGGAGGACATTGTTGTTGCTTATAGTAGTAATAAAAGTTCCCCAAATAGGATGGAGACCTCTTAGGGTCACAATCACCAATTCCTTGTAAGGCACAGATTCTCCAACTCTTTGCAATTGATCTCTAAGATGAGATATACTCATAATGTAGGATTGCACAGACTCCCATTTGTTCATCTTCGTGTCTTTGAGTTGATCTTTCAAGGAGAAGATTTCATTCAAATTGTTGACTTCATGCATGCTAGGTATCTTATCATACATGTCCTTAGAATTCCTTAAATCTCCAACATACGCAAGTACTTGTAAACCATCAACTATAATTTGTTTTTCTTTCAACTCACCTTTCTTGTACTTGTTCTCGGAAGAAACAGAAACATTCTCCAGAGGCTTAGGTACTTTTCCTTGAATTATTCCAAAACATCATTGTTATCAGTTATGATCTCCAACCTGACTTTCCAAGTAACAAAATTGGATGTCACCCAACTTCTCATTTTCCTTGAAGAAGGTGGGCATATTGACTTGACTAGATTGGCTCCTTCAAATTTCCCAAAGATGATTGCTTCAATGCTTGTCTCCTTTTGGGATTGTCCTTCACCTTGGCTCTGATACCATGTTAAAATTTCAGATTGTTCTATTTTGTATCAATTACTTTAGCCCAATTCAATATTTCAATTAGTAATATTTTCAATACCAATTAATCTTTTCCAATCATCAATAATAATTGAAGATATAACAATAAATGAAATGACAGATACAATCAACACATCAACGAGAGACACCAGGTTTGGTCAAAGAACAAGGAAAAATTGCACTAAGGGGAAAACCTTTAAATTATTCTTCTATTAGATTGTCATAAAATGTTTACTAGAGAGGACAATGAGCCCAATACAATATCGTCAAGCAAAATAACTCTACCATTCATAAATATGTTTTCATCATCAATATATATCAAAGACAACTTTTCTTGTCTGTGGTCAAATGCGGTTAACTTTAGTCAATGGTCAAATCTTAGTCAAACTTTCTGGTCACTGGGAGGAGATGTGCTACCGACTGAAGGCTCCCTGTTGCTCCCTTGAGCTTGCAAGCCAATGACTGTGGACGAATTTGTCCTGTGATGAACCAATGACTATAACCCAAAACCTTAAAAGCAGATGCAAGCCTCAGACCCTATAATTTCGGACCTTTGCAAACTTCTTTTGTCGTCCCAGCCTCAGACTTGTGCGAACCAATCAATAAAGAAGAAAAGAAAAAGATGCTTGGTGATGTCCAAATGAGCTTGAGGTCACTTGAATTTATAGGCTTCCAAGGGTGACCAATTTACCATTAGGGCTGACTTGTCCAAATGTTCATATGTGGGCTTTTCTTCATAAGTACACTTTCCTTTGTCCAAATTTAATGATCTTTAGGTCGCTTTTGGTCCTCTCGAAAAGAGGAATTCAATGCAATCATCATCTCCATCAAATGAGCTGTCCAAAGTGGAATTTGGCCCTAGTTTCCAATTTTAACAGAACACGCCAAATAAAAAAAAACTCAACACCAGTACAACCTAAGGGTTTAGGCGAAAAAATTGTAGCAAAACAAAAGTTTATAGAAGCAACAAATTTAGCCATTAAAATTATGTAAATATTATATGAGATGAAGGCTATTTTTTTAGAATAAAATTACAACAAATTTGACAGTTAATTAAGCATATAAAAACAACTAAAGTTTAACGTCAATCCTAGAAAATGGCTGAAAATTACATGAAAAAATTTAAATTTACTTCTCTAATGCACTTTTAAACAAGACCTAACTCTAGGGTATGAATCAACAAGTCATTAAATTCCTAAAATACAAGATTATATTACAATTTAAACCTATTTAATATGAAACAAAAATAAAAACAATTTTAGATTTAAAAAAAATGTCACAAGTGAGATAGATTAATGCCTTCTCAATCTAGATCAAATGGAGTTTAGGAAAAACTATTCTATTGTTTCTTTGGAGTGATTTTATATCCAAACAAAACTAGGGATCATAAACTAATTTACCCTAGGGTTTGTAATTTAGGTTTTTAGTTTTCGATATGATTATGGAAAAGAAAAAGCTATTTATATTCCTTAAATACTTGGAGGAATGGTTTACAACAAGGGACAATGAGGTAAATACCAAATAAATTAATTTGGCACAAAAACATTATCCCATGGAGCATAATACCAAGATAAAGCAAATAAACTAACTTACTTCACCATGCAACATCCAAGATCCACCATAAACATTCATGAAAAAAATCACATCACAGCACAAGATCCACCCAAGAAAGTCACTTTACTAATCCTCCATTGTGCACTAGAGAGAAATATCACAAACGAATAATTCTTATGCTCCAAGTGTGACAATGATTCAATGAGGAAATCAACTCCATAAAAAGTCCTAAAAATTATTAAATCCATGATACAAGGTGGATAGGTCATCAAACCAACCCCCAAATATATCAAAATCAATGAAATAACATGAAAATAAACCTCAATTAGCCCACATTACGAGTTGACTATCATCCAAGGGTGATGTCATCATTCATAAGGTACATCTCTCCAAGAAAACATGCAATGAATAGATCAAGGGATGGATCTTATCCGATAAGTCATGATTCTCCTTCCAAATGAGTTGGAACATCACCACAACAACCTTCATAAGGCCACACCATCCTCCAAAAGGTCATGTCATCATCAAATGGGATGCTAGAATGACATCATCAAGGTAGAAGGTGCATCTACCCTTCCAAAGTGGTCTCAAGTGAGAAACACTATCAATCACCATCAAGAGAAGTGCAACATCCATCAAGAAGGTACAATTCTAGATTGGGGGTGTCCTGTCATCTTAGGGGTGCACCATCTCTCCAAGTCAACCTCTTAGTATCAAAGGTTAATGTCCAAGGTCTTGGAGCTAGAGAAGGGTCACATCATTAGTGCCAAGTCTTCATCAAGGCCAACATTCTTCAAAGGGGATCCAACGTACATCGTTAAGTGTCCTATGTCATCAGGGAATGTAGTTGAACATGCATTAAAAGCGTTAGAGAAGCATCACATATCCTTCATGGGATCCCGACTACACATGTAAGAATCAAGTAACACATACTCAAGGAATCAAGTGAGATCAACATCATGGGTATAGGAACCATAAAAGCATCAAGGTGGACCATATTCAAAGTCAAAGCCATCAAAGTACTTCCTCAAATGTCCTACTAGCTTATGATTGTGCATACATTACCACACATAGGTATGTGAGGGTTATCATATAACCTTATTAGGTGCTTTCAATCCTAAGGGGAGGAACAATTCTTAACCCAACCCTTTGAAATGATAGGTGTAAGTGATAGGTGTTATGGGTTGGGGGTTACTCCATGAATGACACCATAATCTTACACTAATTTATGCAAACCATTGTCCATGAGCACCTTTGTAGAGGGAGCACTCAGCTACTTGAGTTACCTTCCTTTGCCTTCATTTTTCTAAACCCCCATACTTGCCTTTTTCTTTCTTGCTTTGATATTTCTTGTTTAATAAGCTTTATTAATTTATCAAGAAATAATGATAATATAATCCCCCTTTAGTAATGGGAAATTTATTGTTTAATCAGGGTTTGGATGTTCAATGAAAGTTCCTTTTACTTTGATAAGCGTTATATGCATGGTTACTCTCAGGAACAAGTAGTTATATAAGAGGGGGTAGAGCTCAAGCTACAATTGGTTTTTTCTTGCTTTACATCCATTTCCATTCTTTTGCATTTTGACATTCGACTTATGGATTTTCTTTTCTTATAGTTGCATCAATCTCAAGTATTTTCAATCCCTTCTTCTCATAGGGAAATGTGTGTTGAGAAGTCTATAGGGCTGCAATTAGGATGATTTCTCTTAAACTTGAAAACTACTTATGATGTCTTTTTACATTTTCTTATTAGCTTCTTTTCTTGTTATTGTGTTATTCTTATCATCAAACAACTACCAAAACAAGAAGATCAACAATACACAAGAACACAAGATGTAGGCTCCAAGCTACGGCCAAAACCTCTCCACTTGAGAGGAAGACCCTCAAATCTCTTCTTCTTATAGATTCTTCAAATGATGAATTCCAAGACTTCTAGACCAAGACCAATACCCTTCCAAAACCAGGTCTGGCCTTCTTGATGATGTGCATCCTCTGTCCAAATCAAACCCAGTCAAATCTCTTCCAACTGTAAAACTTCAACTCCCAACTTATAGAATTTCGGCCTCCACTACAAGTCTGAAATTTTCAGCCCCTCCAATAGTTACTGCTTCCATATGTGTGAGCAATTCCAGGGCTTACAAGGCTTCCTTTGACCTTCGCTTGGGTTCCTCCTTTTTCTAGGGCTTGTAGGTGACCTAATAGACCTGCCTTCAACCTTCTTTCTACAATTTCCTCAATTTCGATCTCACAACATCAAAACCGTAGCCTTCCTTCTTATACGCGTGAGAAAGAGAGATAAATAACCCAAATCTTCGTCCTTCTTCGTTAGCCTTCTTCTGCTTCTCCTTCACTTAGATAATGAGAAGTGAGTGAGTGTTTGTAGGAGGTCAAGTTCCCTCCTATATATATAGGCTTCGAAGGAGGACAACATGCCCTAATGAGGTTGTCTTCTTGCCAAGCAGACTTGGCCTTGGAGGGTATTTTGACACTTTTAAATACAAAAATAATTCTTTTTACATGTTACAATGTGCCCAATGGGGTCTTCGTTATATGACAATGACTTTATGACTTCTTGACACTAGGGCAGACCCAATCTTCAGACAACCTTATGCAACTGGTGTTGTGACAATGAATCACCATAGGGTCGATTGGTCCTTCAAACAAGTCGGACAACAACTTCTTTAATTAAACAAGTTCTCTGCTTACTTCATAAGATGCAATGTATTCAACCTCAACACTACTCAAAGCAATCAGTTCTTGCTTTCTACTTATCCATGATAGCATGGAGGATCCCAAACTAGAGCATTCTCCAGTAGTGCCTTTTCCATCCATCTCATTGCCTCCCCAGTCAAAATCTATATATCCAATCAAGTGGACACCATTCTTTCTATCATACTTCAAGCAATAATGGATTGTTCCTTGCAGATATCTCAGTATGTGCTTGGCTGTTATTCAATGGTCATGCTTGGGTTGTTCCTGGAACTAACTGAGAATATTCACTGCAAAACAGATGTTTGATCAAGTATTCACCAAATACATCAGAGAGCCAACCAATTGTCTAAATATTGTCGGATCCACAGGGCTAGAATCAAAACTTCTTAGCTTCTTCAAATTTTCTTCTTGCATTATTGAATACGACCTTCCACATATGTCATGAGAAGATCATCCACACATATAAGAATGATTATCTCATCCTTCACAAACTTGATATAGAGATTTAGATCAACGGAACTTTTCAAGAAGCCCAATCTTTGCAAATGTGTCCATTCTAGCATACCAAGCCCATGGTGCTTGCTTAAGGCCATAAAGTTCCTTCTTCAGCCCGCAGACATGAGTTTCTCTATTGTTCACTTCAAATCCTAATGGTTGTTCTATATAGAATTCTTCATCAATAGTACCATTCAGGAATGTTATATTAACATCCATTTAATAGATATTCCATCCCATCGAGGCTGCCAAAGAGACCAACAAACGTATAGTTGTATACGTTGTAGTTGGTGCAAATGTCTCTTCATAATCGATGCCTTCTAGTTAGGAAACCCCTAGCCACAAATCTTGCCTTATATTTATCTATACTTCCATTTGCTACATGTTGAATCTTGTAGAGCCATTTGGAAGCTACCATAGATTTGTCTTTAGGCCTAGGAACAACTTCCCAAACTCCATTTTTCATTATTGATTGATATTCTTCATTCATGGCATATTTCCATTCTTGATGTTTAAAAACCTCTTCAATTTTTCATATAGGCTGCATACCTTGAACATCTTTTAGACTTCTTACTTTCCCTAAACATACCTTTGGCTGCTCCATGTTCCTTTGCATCTAGAAGAGTAAACTTTAACCAATTAGGTCTCTTTATACTCTTGAGGATGATGACTTGTTGCACAGGTTCACTGGGACCTACGTCTTCATGATTTGAATCCTCTTCCTCCCTGGTGCATTTTTCTGCAAATATTAGAAGTTCTTCATCATCAGAGTTAATTAAGAGGTCCTTCGATTTCTTGAATGCAATACTTTCATCAAAGATCACATTTTGGCTTACTTCTATTCGATGTCCTTCCTTTATCTAGATCCTATATGCCTTTGATGTGTTACTGTAGCCAACGAATATTCCCTTCATGCTGGTAGAATCCAACTTCTTTCTCTTATCTTTTGGAATGTGAATATAGACAGGACAACCAAATATTCGAAGATGGTCTACGCTTGGTTTCTTCGTAGTGAATGCTTCCTCATGAGTCATGTTGTCTAGTTATATGTGAGGACTTCAATTTTGAACATACAAATTAGTTTTTGTTGCTTCACCCCACATAAATTTAGGTAAGTCTTGATCATTTAACATGGCTCTAACACTTTCCTCAATCGATCGATTCTTTCATTCAACAACTCCATTTTGTTCAGCATTATATGGGACTATCAACTCCCTCTTAATCCCAGCCTCCTTATAGAAAGATATGAGTTCCTTTGATGTGAATTCTCCTCCATTGTTAGATCTTAGTATCTTTATCCTCCTTTCTGTAAGGTTCTCTACTTTAGCTTTGAATTCTTGAAATTTGTCGAATACTTCATCCTTGGATTTCAGTAAATAGATCCAAATTTTCTTCGAGTGGTCTGTGAAAATTTCTAGATAAAAATCCAATTGCAGTGACTGATATTATTTCTTCTACTTATTAATTCAGAAATAAGTTATTCATAGTGTTTCTACGAAAAATATCAAAATAAATTCTCCTGCAACCTTCACAGTTAAAATACTACGGAAAGTAAATGCAAGGAAAAATACAAGCACGAGTATTATCACAATCACATTTGTTTTTGGACAATTGTCCCTAGAAAAACCCAATGCAGAAAAATATGTGTAGCAGATGAGGGTTTCTTTATTAATCTTTAGCGAAAATCTCATGTACAAGATACAACCAGCAGAATAGAATAGGAATCTCAATGAGAAATTTATTGATAGTTCTCTCACACTTCCCAACGAGATTCTGATCCAAGAGAGGACCTGTTGCCCCCTTTGCATCTCACTATGTTAGCTTCTGCATGAGGACTGCGTTGTCCCTCTGTGATGTCCCTTCTCTGCTCTGCATCTTCTAGTCTTGCACTCTCGACTCATGCTGCTACCTTCTCTCTCCTCCTCACTGCAACTCTCCCTCTAAATCGATTTCCTCTTGCAGAACTTTGATCACTGAGAAAATCGATTTTGCTCGAGTAACTGAGTATCTGCCCGATGTGTCTTCCAAATGCCCATCGAAGTGCTTCTTATAATCATCCAGTTGACAACCAACGACCCAGATTAGATTCTAATCAATGACTCAGATCATTTGTACTCGATCTTCCTCTTCATCTAGAAGTTTCACCCATAGTTAAATTAATACCCTTTAATTATTTTAATTTCCTAAGTTTAGACTTAGGGTCCTATTAAAAATAATTAATTATTTTAATAAAATGTCTCTAGGTGGAGTTTCCCAAAACGATTTCTGGGTATTGTGGAATACATGTGTTCAAGCCTTCCTACAAATTTTGAGACTTAGAGTACATTCGATGCTACCAGAAATCAACATTGTCATCAATAAATGTTATATAATATAGATGACCTCCAAGAGACTTCGTAAGCATAGGACCAAAAATATCAGAATGTTGAGATCTAGAATTTCTTTTGACCTTGAAGCATTGCTTTCAAATGATCTCTTCACATTTTTCCCCAATGCACATCCCCAACAAACTCCTTCATGATCTTCTTTGGGTTCAGGGATGCCATTCACCATTGAATTTAGAGTTGGTAAGTGTCCAAACCTTTGATGCAAAAGTTCACATGGACTTACTTCAATGTAAACCAATGCTTGAGAGATAGCAACCTGTAGAGTCTTCCTTGACGAATCCCAATGACTTTTACATTGTTGATGCTAGAGTCTTTGTCCCATACCACAACCTTTCCATTTATGAAAGCAACTCTATCTCCCTTATCTTCTAAACATGAAATAGAAAGTAGATGCTTTTGCAAACTGGGAATGAATAAGATGTTTCCTCCATTCTCTAGCTCCAACGAAGTTGATCCAATTCCTTTTACATGATAGCTCTTCTTATCACCAAGTTTAATGGAGCAAGAAGATTTTCCTCTTGATAAAGTATTTAGTTGTTTGTGCCCAACTGTCATATGTGTAGGTGCTCCACTATCGATTACCCATATATTTTCATCTTCAAACGTACCCGTGAGTGCTGAAAATAACCCTTCGTCTTTTGTAGTGGAAGTTTTGGTCATATGATTCTTCAAAGATAGTAGGAGATTCCAAAAGGCTTTGATGACTTGCTTGAGGTGGCTTGCCATCATAGATAACAGTTTCAACGACTTCTTCAAGTATGGACTGATCTTCATCATGCCCTTTGTCAACCTTAGCTTTGATACTATGTTGAGAAATCTATAGAGCTAAAATTAGGATGATTTCTCTTAAACTTGATAACTTCTTGTGATGTCTTTTTATTTTTTCTTACTTATTAGCTTCTCTTATTATTGTGTTATTCTTATCATCAAACAACTACCAAAACAATAAGATCAACAATACACAAGAACACAAGATGTAGGCTGCAAGCCAGGGTCAAAACCTCTCCACTTGAGAGGAAAACCCACAAATCTCTTCTTCTTATAGGTTCTTTAAATGACGAATTCCAAGACCTCTAGACCAAGATCAATACCCTTCCAAGACCAAGGCTGACCTTTTTGATGGTGTGCTTCCTTTGTCCAAATCAAACCTAGTCAAATCTCTTCCAGCTACACAACTTCGATCCCTAGCTACAAAATTTCGGCCTCCACTACATGTTTGAAATTTTCAAACCCTGCAATAGTTACTACTTCCACATGTATGAGCAATTTTAGGGCTTCCAAGGTTTCCTTTGACCTTCACTTCGGTTCCTCCTTTTTTTAGGTCTTGTAGGTGACCTAGTAAACCTTCCTTCAACCTTCTTTCTGCAATTTCCTCAATTTCAATCTTGCAGAATCAAAGCCTTAACCTTCCTTCTTCGCACGTGTGTGAAAGAGAGAGAAATAACCCAAAGCTTTGTCCTTCATCCTTCTTCCTTCTTTGCTAGCCTTCTTCTGCTTCTCCTTTGCTTAGATGATGAGAAGTGAGCGAGTGTCCATAAGAGGTCGAGTTCCCTCCTATATATAGGCTTCCAAGGAGGATGACATGCGCTACTGAGGCCGACTTCTTAGCCGCCAGGCCGACTTGGTCTTGGACGGTATTTTGACTCTTTTAAATACAAAAATAATTCTTTTTACATGTTACAATGTGCCTAATGGGGTCTTCTTTTTATGACAATGACTCTATGACTTCTTGACACTAGGACAAACCCTAGAAGCACTCAATGGGTGCTTGACCTCTAAATAAAAAGACCTTGAGCATGAAACCTGTGCTACAAAAATAACAATAATAATTTTTCTTTTCTTTTTACAACATACAAGAATCAAGAGTATATTTCATATTTATGAAGACCGAACCTAGTTACATATTTCAACAAGGTCAACAGGGAACCAACACATTATATGAGTGGCTAACAAAAACAAATCAAAAGATGGGATAATGTGTTGAAGAAAAGGGTAACTAGGTTCGGTATTTGTCAATGTAATTTTGATCTTTGTACTTGCCAAGAAAAAGAATTATTATTTTTATAAATTATATGAATGAGTTTCTTGCTCATTCTATAGGTCTAAGAAAGTCAAAGAGTCAAAATTATATTGAAGGGCTCTTTTTGAGCATCTATGTAATAAACACGAGTCAACCTAGTGTCAAGCAACCCTCCAAGACAAGCACCATCCTTTAAAGAAGAAGCCTGGAAACAAAGAAATGAAAAGACATCATGTCAACCTGCAAAAATATAAATATTAATGACTAAAGAATGACATGTCGGTTCACCTAAGCAAGTTGGCTCAAACTAGAGACACAACCAATATATATACCTAGTTGGGGTATCCGCAAAAGATAAGAATACATCTCAACGAAGGCTCTAAAATTCTTGGATAGGTGCAGGTAGAATCTCAGATGGTATAGAACAGAATCTTGGATGGTACAGAATTGAATCTCAGTAGAGGACATCATCTCGGATAGGTGCAAGATGGTGAAGTGCAGTCACGGTGATAACTACAATGAAGCCCTAGCATATCTCTCTGCTATCTTAGCCTAGTCACACGGTTACGGTAATGATTTCGGCCTTCATAAGGATCTCGGTGATGTATAGACACAGTCATCACTATTATCATGACATCAATCATGATCCTTATGCAAATGAAGTTCTCAGTTATAATCCTAGTGAAGATAAGACACAAAATTTAGTGCATTAGTGAAGACATGTTATGTAAGAGTGCAACCATGATTTCGTTGAAGGCAGAGCTATGATAAGACAAGTCATGATCTCAGTGAATCCAGGAGCAGACCTCATGGAGATCTCAGTGGTATGGTGAAGACCTTGGTGAGAGTACATCAATGAAGTTGTAGCAATAAAGATCTCAATAATGCAACAATAATGATGATGTCAGCAGTAACAAGGAAGATGATGTCAGCAGTGACAAGGAAGAAGAATGGTGTCTTGGTCTTGGAGTGGCAGAGAGGGTCAAGTGTCATGGTCTTGGTGTTCGTCAATTGAATCTCCATAAAAAGAATTTCGTGTGGGTCAGCAGTGACAAGGAAGAAGAATGGTGTCTTGGTCTTGGAGTGGCAGAGAGGGTCAAGTGTCATGGTCTTGGTGTTCGTCAATTGAATCTCCATAAAAAGAATTTCGTGTGGGTTTTCCTCTCCAAGAGGGAGAGGTTTTGGCCCTGGCAGAATGCCAAACATCTTGTGTTCTTGTCTCTTTGTTTTGGTAGCAGTTTGATGAAGCAAACACACACACTAATATTAAGAAGAAGATCAAGCTAAGATAAAACTACAAAAGCACTTCACAAATTGTTATCAAGTCTAGAAGAATCACATCAATCCCATTTGCCCTAGATTCTTCAACATAATGGGCATAGGGGAATGATGGCAAATGTTAAGCATGAATAACATGGAGTGCTACCATCATCAAAACCTCACATTTGTGCTCCTCCTAGAAGGTGATAGAAAGACCCCAATGAAGGTCACACTGGCCTAGGAACAACATGATAGTCAACGAGGACAAGTAAGTGAACAAATATACAACCAGTACTAGTCTATACTCCAATTTCAACTAGTTATTCATACTAGAATGCCTTAGACATTAAATGAAATAACTTGAATTCAAATATGGCTAAATTACTTCAAAATAGATGACCCACCTTCATTCGATGAGTAGGCTAGATCAAAGAATGCACTAACCAGAAAATGAATGATAAACATCTGAGGCTAGCCATTTATGGATCATGCTAGGGATGTTTGCTAGCAAGCTGAAATTTAGGATATTTTTTTTCTCTTAGGGTTACCCATGTATATGGATGGGTAACAAGCAGGGATGCAAGGCACAAATATTGGAGTTTCCTAGGAAACATGGATGGATAGGCACACTTACAGATGGAAAAGTTGAGTGATAGAAGAACTAGGTTGGATGCCCCATGATAAGGTGTAAACTTGGCTAGACGACTCAAGGAGGCGAGTTAGGAGTATATGGATGAGTGGCCCTACACTTGGAAATTTCAACAAGAAAACAAGGTGCCTTAAGGCACACATCAATGTATATCATGACTAATGGGTGCACTCACCATACATATAGTGCACATCAATGTATAAGACCCTCGAGTACCCACGGGTCTTGACAGGTTCTATAGCGAGATAGGTTACTTGTATAGGACCTACGGTGTCTACCCATACTCGTCCAAACCCGCATAGAACCCATCTACTCGTATTGAACCTATGAAGAACCGCATGTGACTCACATAAGACTAGTGGATCCACTCAAAATTCGTATTTTTTTATTTTTTTTTGGAAATTGTATTTTTTTAAAGTTTTTTTTATGTATTTTGCCAAGTCTTATACGGGTTGTCGAGTTAATAGCCAGAGGAGTCTTATAGGAGTACGAGTTGTGCAATATTGTGGAAGACACTATCTTGGTTGGAATGAGTTGCTTAAGCCAAAGGAAAAGGCCGACTTATAAAGTAGACGAGTTGGGGGCAATCCACCCAACAAAATGGCACGATGATGGACTTGTCGCAGCTTGAGTAAGCCACATGATGGAATGAGCAGGTTGGCTCAACTAATGCCCAAATGATGTGAGCAAACGCATATATATATCTATATATATATATATATATATATATTATATATATATATATATATATATATATATGCCCTGAGTTGGAAAAACTAACACATTGGACAAGAGAACGCACAAGACAATACGTCAAGGGAGTCATTCGATCGAATAAGGAACAAATGGCATGAGCGATAGAGTTGATATTTGCAGGTGGTTTTATAGGGTTGTGGCCATCATAGGTCAAATAGAATGAGTTGGCACAATGGCTAGTTGAATAGGCCTCAAATGCAACAAAAGGTTGTGTGAGATAGTGAAGTGAGGAAGTCACCAATATGACTTGGCCAAATTCTGTATGGCATTGTAATGAGCCTTGATTCCCCTCTTTTAACTATATTGTAATGTCGTGTATGATATTATTGAATGGGTATTAGGCATGACTTGGTGCCACCTGAACATATATGCTATATCATTTCTCTGTGTTGCATGCTTTGGAGTATACTTGTGTTTAGAGTTAATGCACGAATTGTTAAAATATCATAGTGTTGCCACACACCACAATTGGGCATGCACCTAGACCATTTCATATAAGAGTTGGAGAGTGCAACTTGGCTAAGTTGTGTGAAGAGGCATAGTCCTAGTGAAGTAAGCTTGGGCTGGTCTAGCCACTTGAGTCTAAAATGTCACAGTGCCGCACAACCAAAAGAGTCAAACAAGTCTAAAATGTCACAGTGCCACACAACCAAAAGAGTCAGACAACTTGGATGCCCCAAGTCAAGTGAAACATATGAGTTGACTGTGGTGCCATGATACATTCTATAACCACATTCTCACAGGATATTTCTTATAACAACTAGTGAAATTTTGCTCATATTTCCTAAGAATCTTATAAAGATATGCACAAAACCCATCAAAATGAAATTTAACCTAATTGTATTTTAAAAAGGGGCTTAATTCCGATGCTGTTCCATAAGTTAAAGCACCTGCAGTTTATGCATAAATTGGAAGATGTTCTTGAAATTGATCAACACATCATGTCTATACTATCACAGCTGGGAAATTATCATATGGAATCATGATGTGCTATTAACTACAACACCAAGTAACCTTGCCAACCTACATTGTTCTTCTGCAACCTTAAATCAGTCACACACTGGAAAGAGAAGATATACTGTGGTGGTACTCAGGAATAAATATACACATTTTTACTTAAATCCAGCTAAATTTGTAGAGCACAAATCCATGCAAACAGTTCAAATACCCTGTAGTGATGAGAATGTTTACAAAAGCTAAACAGATGCATGGCAGAAGGACATCCTGGGGATGCACAGACATCAACCCAGAATGTGGAATTTGTCTACTTCCTTTAGTTCCCAAAGCCTATAAACTTATGCAGACACATAATTGTCAATGCCGTACAATTCTTGAAAATGTAAGTGTGAAAAACAAGTTCCTACCCCTCGCTATTTACAGATATATAACAGAAGCTTGAGGACCTGCTCCCACTACAATCCACTAACTATGGATTATAGAACAACTGAAAAGTGATCAACAAACAAATACCAAACCCAGAAACACAAAACTTTTCTTTTAACACAACAATTTCCAATGGTCATTGCAAACTAGATGACAATTTTTCGTATCCAAGCATGGCACAGAATTGAAAAGGCTTCTGCCATATCATCCAGGGACAAAGTAATCCATTTTTTCAACTGGCAAATTCAGATCTGAGGTCTCAACCTGTATTTAAGAGCCAGAAAATCAATTAACAGTCCAAAGAAGCAAACCCACAATAAGCAGAAGATATAATAAAAAGCAGTACCTCATCAAATGGAACAAATACTAAGGCAGATAATCCCCTCCTATGCGAAACAGCAGGCACATCAGGATTATGAGTTTCATCTTCCTCCCACCCTTCTGTTGCCCCCAGCACATCGTCTTCAACATTAACTTCATTCTCTCCGATGCCACTAGTCACAAGAGAGACAAGATCCAACCGATTGTTTGCACCAATAGTTGTACCTCTTATTCTAACAAGTAAAATAATCAGTCAGCACCTCCTTCCAATAAAGTAGATCAAAGCAAATACTGCCAGCTATTTTATGTACCTTAGACGGATTCTTAGGACAGTAGGTCGTAAACCTGGGTACAAAATGGCTGCCTCAACCTGAACATAATCATTCATCACAAAAATATAATATATCTTATCAGGAAAAGCCAGTATTATATACATAAAGATTGAAAGAGGCACACAATTTCTAGAAGCATATCAAACAAAACTTTTTAACATTAGTTTTGCAGGTGACAGGTATAAGTTATTTCACTTGAAATGACTTTGGAAATGTTTTAGAACAGACAACTGTATTCACAGTGGATGCTGATCTGTTTCTTTCTTTCTTTTGGACCCGTTTTATTTGAAAATGTGTTTCTCTGTCTCATGAAAAATATTTCTCATCTAAGAAATGACAGGTAGGTTCTCCCAAGAAATGTGCAAGATGGTTGTTTCTTGGATATATTTCGCTGTACAGGGAAGGTTTTTAAAAATCCAGTCATAAAACTAAAAAACACTTGTATAGAGAACAAAAAAAGAAAAAAAAACTCAACGTATAAAAAGGGAGTATGTGATCTCAATTCTCATTTTCACTTACAAAAAGTGAGTATTGAGCATTCCAAGAGCAGAGCACTTGAATCTTGGAAGGTTTAAAACTGTGTTTTGTCCCAGAGAATTGCGACTGCATATGTTCTTGAGGAGCAATCTTGGAGCTGGATACTCATCAAATTACATATTGAAGGTTCACTAGCAGACTAGAGAGAGTTCTTCGGATTTGGGGCTTGCATTTTGAGGCATTCTCTTCTCTTGGTTATTTCCTCTCCAATCGTCAACATTATAACAGAAACTTCAAGCACCATTTCTATAGCTTCACAAAATAAAATCCCAGCCATCCTCAAACAAACTCCATAAAAGAGTTCACAAAAGCCAAAACACTTTTGGAGATAGGTTTTAGGCAGTTGTGAAATGTACTTATAAAATAAACGGAGCAAGTAGATCCATTGAATCAAAGGTTTGGTTTTGCATTTACTGGAACCTTAAAAAATATGATTCAATGGTGGTATTACCCCTCATGTCAACAAGGGTACATACATACATTATTTCACTTTGCATTATCACCATTGTAAGCCCAAGGTCTGTAATATTCCTACTAGGAATTTAACAATGGAAATCAAGCAAAAACACCATATGCAACACAAAAATTCAACATCCAATTAGACACTCAGAAAATTTGCCAAAAATTGCACCATGCTGAGCCATTTTATTAATATATATCAAGGAGAGCACAAAGATTTATGGAGTAGGTGTACCTAGGCTTGCAAAAACAAGCTAGACAAGTCCTAGGTTATAAAATATGCTGCCTGGATGGTGGGAAGTACGGCTCCTTCAACCCCAGTGCTGGCCCAGAAATTCTACTGCTGCTGGATGGAAAGGAACTGGAGTTTGACCACTCTGGATTGCTAAGAAATTCTGCAAAATTAACCTTGGGCTCTCCTCACCAAACCCACAAAGACCCAAAAAGAGTTTGGCCTCGTTCAGACCTCCCGGAAATACCCCCAAATAGTGCGAGTTCCTCCTCTAGCTGGGTATTCACACCCCTGTGTGTCTGCTGCCCAAATGACCCCCAAAATGCTAAGAAAGCTCTCCAAGAATTCTCCTTATGGCCCCTAGCAAAACCCAGCCTCAAACTCCCGGTCAAGTCTCCTACAATGACTGCACTCCTCAAATGACTATGCAGACACAGTCAAACCACCTCTGCACATGCCCAGGATGAAAGAATTTGGCCTAAAGAATGGCCACCCAATCAGCCTACCAAACCACTGCAAAAATGCTGCCAAATGCCAAGGAAATGTGCTCCTAAAACCACAAAACTAGCTCTGCCCTGAAACTATCTATCCACAAGAAAGCATGGTCCCTTTCTGCGCCCAGTCTGCTCCAAGGATAGCTCGAATCTCCCTGTAGAATCTCCCGGAACAACTCTTAAAGTGTAGCAAAGACTCCCCTAGGGTGACACTCGAAGTCCACCGAAGGAGGTGAGATCTCTCCTCAGAAATCTCGTGTGCTAAACAACACTTTGTAGACTTGGTTCAACAACTCAAACATACAAGAGAGTTTGTTTGTCAAATGATCAAAAGCTCCAAAATGATGCATGCTCCTCCTATTTATCATTGAGCTCCCTTTTCTCCATGTGGGCCCCATGCATCAACGCTCTCTTGTCTTTCTCCCTCTATAATGTTCCAAACTTAAATAAACAGTGATATGCAAAACAAAATCGATTTGTGACACAGGAAATTAAAACAATCAGCGAATGCCCATTAAATCTCCAGAAGTGAGAACCAGTTGAGCCATTTTATTAATGAAGTGAAGTAAGTACAATATTACGTAGAAATGCACCTGGGCTTGCCTCAAGGGAAAGCTTTACAGGACCCAAGTGATAAAACAATAATCTCGAAGCTAGAAATGACTGCTCCTCTAATGCTCTGCACTGTCTCCAGAAACTGCACTGCTCGCTAGAAAGGAACTGCAAGAAACCCTGTCTCTAGTGCTCAGAAATGCTGAAACTTTATATTTGGGATCCTTGTCAAAAAATCAAAAAAACCCAGTAAGGGTTTGGCCTATCTCCAAGCCAAAGTCGAACCCATAAAATGGTGCAAATTCCCCAGCTGTTGGCAATTCGCCCTGTTATAAGAATGAGGATTTCATACCCGAATATCACCTGGAAAATTCTGAAATTTTAACCACAAACTCCTCTCACAAAACCCAAAAATAGTTTGGCTATATTTTGACCTTCCAAGATCGATCTTCAAATGCCCTACACCCTCCAAAACTGCTGAAGCAAACTGTCTGCCAATACCCCAACAAAATCCTCCTTAAACATTCTGGAAAATTAGCAATCACCTCCACTAATGCTTTCCTTATCTCTACCGACAAGGATCAGCCTCAACGGCTGAGTCTCCACCTCCCACGTGAGCACAAAATGCTGCCTCTGTGCTGACCCAGAAAGTGTGAAAGTCACACTGAATGGGAGCACTCTCCTCCAGTGCCAAAACTCTCCAATATGGTAGGAAAACTCCAATGCCTCCTCTCCGGAAATTCTCTCTACGAAAACTCCTCCACAAGATACCACAAACAAACTCGGCCTCCCTCCACTACGTCCTCCAGAAATATGCACCACCTAGAGATGGATGCAACTGCTGGAAACCACAATGAAATCTTCTTATGGAAGAATGAAGATAAACCTCTCTAGGGTGGCACTCGAAGTCCCCCAAAGAAAGGGTGAGCTCTTCGCTTGAAGAACTCTTGCTAAATAACAAGTGACTTAGCTAAACAACTCGAGCAACCAAAGAGAAATTCAATCTGCCAAAGATAATGAAATGAGGAGAGTTGCCTTATAAAGCTTTCGTGGAGCACTTTTCCCTCCATCGTTGGCCCTCACTTAACCATCGACTTTTCCCCTCCAAGCAATTCGAACTAGGGAGTGTGTATTCCCTATTATGGGTGGCCCTCCACATAGAACTTAACCACAACAAAATAACTTATCCTAATAAAAGCGAATGGGCCCCACTATCTCCAAAATTGGCCCCAAAATGCAATAATTAGTCTTGTTCCAAATTAATTTAGGAAGGGACATGACAATCCTCCCCTTCCAAATGTTGCTTGTCCCCAAGCAACTTCAGTGCTGGATGCTCAAGTATGTGCTCGCCCTCCCAAGTAGCATCCTCATCCGGCAAGCTCCTCCAATGCACCAAAAGTTGCTTGTCCTCAAGCAGTGCTTAAACAAGTGCCCTCCCTGACGGTGGATCCCCACTATCGTTGCAAACTTCACCAGGGTCCCAAATATGCCATTGGATCATCCCTAATCGTTGTACTATCCTATAGTGATGGAGTCCCTCGATACCAAGATCCCAAGCCAACCTAATCAACATGGAGCACCCCTTGCTCCACTCACTATCTTGCCAGATAGGGGCATTTGAACCCCTCTGTCTACTGCCAATAAATAGAGCATCCTGACGAAGTAAAACTCCGTCCAAATCCTCATGAAGATTACCTACCAAATATTCCACCCCATGCACTCTGATTGTGGGCCCTTGAAGATACAACTCAATCTCCATGTGAATGAAGCCTCACTTGCACGAGCTCCTCCTGAAATCCTCTTGCTGGCCATCCTGCCATGCTGATGAAGTCTCCCACGCCATTAGCAAATCACGAAAACTCGGTGGAAAATCTGGATGACCCTCTCCTGTAGAGACCAACTCACCCCATTGGGTCGCTGAATCGCTAAGTGCTGTGATGCTAGGACCCCTTGCCCAGCGTAGCTTGAAACTATCCTGTTGACCCCATGACACTCTAGTCATCACTAATTATCTAGCATGCTTGTACCATAACCTCCTCTCGCATAACTCAGTTGCAATCTATGCGATGATCGAGGTTAGGCCCAACCTACAAAAGCGCCTCAATAGTGCCAGCGCCTATCGCCCCATGGCTGGCCCCAATCTTGATCAACAATCTGCTTCGCCCTATGGTGAGAGCTTTGGTGACTCCCCATGTGTCTGCCTATGATGAATTAGTTTGCTTTTTATTCTGACCATGCTCACTAAGGAGTGGAGTATCCCATCAATCCACTAGATCCCTGGATCCTGTTGTAACATGCTTTATTTTTTATAAGTTAGTTATTATTTTATAAAAGAGGGTATGAAAAAATAAAGAAAATATGGAAATATGAAAAAATAGAAAATAAAAAAAAGAGATGAAATAAAACCCCATCAAAAGAAAATCAAAAGATTGTATAAGTGTGCTTGTTTAAGTGCCACTTCATGAAAAAAATTGAACTTGTAATAAATAAAGGTTTGTGTGCAGCTTGTTGACATGCCACAACCTTTTCTTTTGATTTGGATCAAATTGTTTAATCTTGATCAAATCATTTAAATTTATGTATTAGATTAGTGAATAAGTTCACCAAACTATTTAAACTTGGTTGAACATTAGAAGATAGGATAGAATAGGATAAATAAATGGCCTAATATGCTCAAAATTTGGCCAAGTTGTATTAGATTAGGTTTAATTAGTGAATTAGAAAAATAGGGGCTGCTAGTCTAAATGCGCCCAAGATAGATTAATTTTTAATTAGCGCTTAATTGCCTTTTAAAAGGTGATTAGTTATTTTGTAAATAAACATTTTCATATTTTATAGTCAAATTTCATATACAACAAAACGGTTTGTCAGCAAGTGATGAAGGTTGAGCAATATCCGACGGTGATCCGCCTCCCCGCCCAGATCAACGGTGGGGGAGCCACTTCGCACCCCCTTGCCATGATATGGGATAGCAGCAGGGGGAGTGAGAAAAATTGTTTTGCCCGCGCGGGCCCTCCGCTAATGTGTCATCACCTACGCGCTTCGCACCCCCCTCGCTCCTTACCGCTTACCACTACCCCCCCTTAGAAATCCGCTATCTACCTTCCCACGCTTCTGGATACCACGCTAACAGTAACATCTCCCACGCCACGTGTCCTCACCTGTTGCCACCAGTTTACTGCCTCCTGTTACTG
Source organism: Pinus taeda (assembly GCA_000404065.3). Lineage (NCBI taxonomy): Eukaryota > Viridiplantae > Streptophyta > Pinopsida > Pinales > Pinaceae > Pinus > Pinus taeda. Next base: position 289,004 of record APFE031370288.1, on the reverse strand, counting down.
TTCTCCTCATGCATTAAATGACCAAATTAGTCAATCAGTAACGACATTCCTGTAACGGTAACCATAATCCAATGATAATTATCCCGTTGCCCCGTTATGCCTACTTTTCTCAATTACTCTTTTACTGTTCGAATTCGTTGTTCCTATTTTACAGTCTCTGTCGAGCCAAGCCTACAAATAGTACATGTCCTTTGAAGGTATCTCTGCAACCTTTCCTATTATCCTCCATTTTTGTTATGCTATCATGGCTCCTAGGAAGAAAGACAAGCCATCTGTCAGTGCTTCTGCATTGTAGGAAACCCCAAAGGCCTCTGATGCCTTAAACCTAGGCCACATCCCGTTAGCTGACCAATATTTTAAGATTGCAGACACAGAATGTGAATTCAACATGTTCAAATTACATAATTGGCTAAAGCAGACATACATTGACTCTGAAGATGACATAAACCTATGGGTATCCCTTCTACCTTTATATATGTTTCCCCAGACCTATTCATTTCCTAATCTAGTCATGTGGTGCCAGGCCAAGTATAATCCTTTATAGAGAACTGTAGTAGCTCAGAATGGAGACATTCTGATATCTATCACCCCAGAAATCATCAACAAAATGCTTCTGATCCTTGAAAATGATTCCCTTACCTTTTTCTCCACTGCAGCATTAATTGACCTATATCATAAGCTCACCTTCCCTCAAAGAGCTCAAATTTTTGAGATCTTTCTCCCTGAAGATGCTGAGCTCCCTAAAAAGAACCCTCCTTATCCAGCATCCATTTTCCCTGAGAGAGCTAAGCACATAATCTCCCTAATTTCTTGCTTGTTAGGCTACCAAACAGATCAATGGGTAGATGAAGCTATCCTAGGTTATCTGTCCATTTTCTCTAAAGAAAATAACCCTGCCTTCATGTATAATTATAGCAAATTCTTGGCTGAAGCTATGCATGAGCAATTGATGAATATAACCACTGAAGGAGTGTTTAAATACTCCTCTGTGCTAGTACATATGTTATTTTTCAGCAGGGAGACATGCTACCTATTGTTTTGCACAAGCAGGATGATCGACAAGAGAATCAAGCAGTGACACAGTGGACCTCATTGATTAGGAAGAACTCAAATGAGTTCTTCAGACTTCATTGATTGTTTCATTCACCCAATTGCACAGCTTCTCAGCAGTTAGAGTGAACCTAGGATCAGTACAAAAATCAAAAGGATCCTGCATCTCAGTTATCAAGTTAGAATAGGAGACTGGTATCTTTACCAGAACTACACAAAGATCAGAGTATATGGCTGTGAACTGGCTTCATATAAGTTGCCCATATATGTTGCCATGAGAATTTTCTCTCTGGAATATATTAGGCAAATGATGAATGTGGATGAGCTTCATTTTATTTCAGGGAAGAGGAGATCTCAGTTCAAGATAAAGGCATAGGTAGGATCATTTATTTGTAATACTAGATCAGCAGGTTTAGAAGCAGATGCCATGCTAAAACACATGGGTTTTCAACCAATCTTCACTTGGTCTTATGACCCATTCAGTATTATCTCAGGCTGAAGGGTGGAACTCAAAACCACACCTTACAATCATACACCAAGACTAGAGATTGAGAAGTTCAAAAATCAAGAACAATGGGAAGAGAATACTCTTCAAGAAGCAGAAGAACAGGTTTTACCTCCTACTCTTCAGACTCCTACTTCTCAAACCAAGCATGACAAGAGGCCCAGAGAAGGATCTTCATCATCAACAATTGGAGAAAATGAATTCATTCACTATTAGAAGAAATCAAGGACCGACTCCAAAGGCACTACTACTACTCAGGGTCAGAAGAAGCCTATCATCCTCAATTTGGATGATTCATAGGTTTCCATAGGGACAAAAGAACCTTTAATCACTACTCCATCTTCTTCTTCTGCTTCATAGAATTTGTAAGAGATCACTCAATCTGCAGGAGTAAGTGAAACAAAGGAGCCAAATGTCTTCACTAATTTCCTTGAAATTAAGCAGAAGAATAAAGCTTTGAAGGCAAATAATGTTTATGCACAGTTTTGGAAGCAGTCTTCTACTTCATAGCATAGGTTGTTGACAACTTTTGACAGCGAAAAGGGAAGAATGCAAATGGCTTTTCTGTAGGCTCAAGCACCTTTTCCCAAGGCTTCTTCTCATTAAAAGAACACTGTATTTTCTTTTGATGCTAATCAGATACACCCAATTGAGCAAATGGATATGCATAGATAGTTTGGTGAGATGCTTTTCTCTACCATGACCAATATTGCTATGGCATTGTCAAAACTCAAAACTGCTCTGTAAAATGTGTAATCACAATTGAAGATTGAAAAGATATCATCTTTAGCAAAGGATAGCAGGGTCAACTTATTAGAAGACTTTGTGATTAAAATTGTATATGACCCTACTGATGTTAAAGCTACTAAAGATATTATCAAAAAGAAAAATATAGATATTGCAGCATTAAGGAAGTAGCTTGAACTTCCTTTTACAGAGGACCCCCAGACCAAGGAGATAGCAGAAAGTGAACAGCACAAGGAAGAAATGCTCAAACTGATCATTGAGAAGAATGTACAGATAAAGACCATGAAGGAGCAAATTGAGAAATTGCTTAAGGAAAAAGAGCAATTTACTCAGTTAGCTATAGCTCCCATCACATCTATTCTTATTACAGTGTCCAGAATAGCAGGGGAATTTACATCAGCCACAGCATAATCTACATCGACGGCAGGGGGATTTGAACAAAGTCTTACAAAAGCTAACTCATCAAAAACAAGAGAATGAAAGGTTTCACAAGAAATTTAAAAATCTGGGAACTCAGAAGATAAAGAATGATACTTTGCATGTTGAAGAAATGCAGAAAACACACAGGTTGAACAAAAGAATAGAAGAGTTGCAGAGTGAGTCATTAATGGCTCAAACCTTGGCCCAAGCCAAGGAAAGCATTTGGGCAGATATTAGTTATGCCATAACTAAAGTATGGCTCTCCATTCAGATCATTTTTGTGCAAGAGGAACTTATAAACAAATGTCAGGTAGCCATTGATGAAGTGAAACAACTGCTTAAAGACAAACCAAGTGAAGCTACAAACATGATCAGAGTTCTTAATTAAAAAACCAGTGCCGAATTGGAGCAGATTGAGATCCTAGACAGAACAAAAACCATTTTGGAGATCAAGAAGGTGTTGCAAAAAAAGAACCTTATGATTCAATAGAGACTAAGTGCCAAACTTGAAGATTTTTGTTCAAAGGTTTCATTTCAAGTTTAATTTACTAAATCAGAGAGGACAACCACGATTAGTGGCTCCAAATGACAAGTTGATCAGTTTGGAGGAATACGGTCAAAAGCTTTACACTATAGCAACTGATCAAGCAAGTTTTGCAGGCATAAAGAGTCATATTACAAGAAAACAAATGTTAGAAGCTTTAGATTTTGAGTTGACTATTAAGCATGAGATTAAACATATTTTTGTAAATAAGCCTAGTTTTGAGAAGTACACTGAGGTTGATGAAGTTTACAAGAAATTGGTAAATCTTGCTATACCAAATGAAGATCGATGGGATCACTTGTGTGAAGTTATCGAGTAACTATCATCAACAACTAACAGACAACTGGGCATCACTTTTTGGGAACCACATCATTAAAAGATTCCTAAAGAATAGTGCCAACACTTAGCAATTTTGAAATTCCTATAGTTTTGTACTATTTTTGTATTTTTTTTTTTTTTGAAAATATCTAGAACAACTTTTGTATAAATAACTTCTCCTTCGAGTTATTAAGGGTTGAACCCTTGGATGAGCTTTGGGAATAGAATTGTAACCGAGCTAAAGATTTGCCAAATTAATGAAAGGATTCTGAATTTTCCTTCTATAGGTTGTCTCCTAGTAAGTTTTCCATATGTGCTTATTTCATTATGTTTTTCTTCATATATTTAAGTCTTTATGCAGAGATCTGGGTAAGATCACACTGAGTATCAGTCAGTGTTAAATTCCCTGTGAAGTTATCAACAATAACTAGGGACTAGTTTATAAGGCTATCTGTTATTATAAACTCCTCTATATCAATTAATTGTCACACGAATCTGCATTCGTTTAAATATATTTTGTTCTACAGGAAACGTTGTTTGCTTGTATTCTTTGCTTATAACAAATCAAATATTCTATTTGAATATTTAGCTAGTTATATTTCATTAAGATTATGCTATTCACTCACTTTAACTCAATTAACTATAGCTAGACAAATAGTAGCCCTTTCATCCAACTTAGTAACTGTTAAGGCCTAAGCACCTGTTTTCAATAATTCATAACATTGGTCATCCAAAAACCTTAAAAACAAACAAAACATTTTAGATACTTTGGCATGACTAACTGACCTAGAGTCATCTCAGAGGAAAACATATCCCATAACCATACTAGAGGTCCATAACCCCAAATCCTCTCTGTCTGTTGCCATGTTACGCTGCTAGCTGTTGGGATCCCTCTGTGCCCCATTTGTCTCCTATAGGTATCCAATAGGTAGACACGAGCATCAAGAAGCTGTGCTGCGAATATCCAGCTTCTCAGTGCCTGCTAAATCACATAGCGAGATCTTCTATCCTAGCGCGTGATGATGTGCCCGGGTACTGCCGAAAGCCTAGGCATCATCCTGCCAACAAGGACTATTGTCCTTTGCACCTCATGCTCACCTAACACCTCGAGTTGTCCAATTGAAAAAGCACCATGTAACTCCCTCTCGGTCACTACCCCAAGTGTAACCTTAGGGGTGGAACATATGTTACCTTGACAATCAACCATGCCATCCCTAAGCTTGTATTCGTCAACTCGTGCACCTACCAAGTGTCTCAACTGGAGAGTCTCCTCCCGGCTCATGACACAAGGTGTCTCATCCAGTTGCCTAGGGTGAGCCTCCCAAGCCCTGTTCCCTGAATGGAGAGTGTAACGGGGCAACAAACAAACACTTTGCAACTGTAAACAACACCGAAGGAGGATGGGTATGATCAAGAGTCCACCGGAATGCTCAAGAATAATCTTACGGATGACCCTCTCTGTCTCGGATCTGCCAATAACCCCTTCGAAGCCTTGTCTCCACTAAACATGGTGTCCCCAGATGCTCAACAGTGTCCTCATCGATCCTAGGTGAGCTGCATCCAATGGTACATGTAGTGCCCCATAAGTCTCTCGGGAGGCAATGTTCTAAGCGCCTGCTGCATTGCATCATCTGTCACTACATACCACCTAGTATGGCTACACTCCTCGACATGCCACTGTATGCCGCAAACTGTCCCGATACACCACTGGATACTCCCAGCTACGACTATACCATCTTGTACTGTCCTGTGTACCACCTGTGTCACTGCACCTGTCACTCCCCGCTTGTACTCAATACGATGTGAGGCACTCCCACTCCACAATGCAATCCAACATACTACGACACACCCCCATACGTCTCCATGCCCATCTGCAGACCACTGCTCCACGCTAGATGCTACTACCCATCCTTGGATGTGATGGCCTAAAGCTGTGTCCATATGTGTCGGCCTGCACTCAACTTGTATCATCACCTCCACCATCGCATCACTATGCTCTTTGTTGAGGGGATCTCCCGTCCAAATCCTCCCTGAGGGACCTAAGAAGTGAAATACCCTAGGTATCAATGACAATGCCACCACTGCTCCGCTCCTCCATGCCCCACACAAATGTGAAGAATCCCCAACTCCATACAAGACACTGTCAAGTGGCCTATCGGTGCCACCTCCTACGACAAACTCCCGCTAGAGAATGATGATCGTTGAGTGATCCCATGCACAACTGTCATACCAAGACAACCCAAGGAGTTTGCCCAGAAACTAGTTGGCTGCTGGTACTGGCCAACACTCTCCTAATGAATGTGTGTGCTCAACCACTAGGCAACTACACCACAGTCGCAGTCAACCAGTATATTCGGGGAATGATAGGTAGTTCCAACTCAATCCCAATGCCATTCTAGGCTTCCAATATCCCCAATGCATGAAAGCACTTGCTGAGCTTCATGTCAGTCCACTACCATCTCCATAGCCCACTGCACCAGGTACCAACTCAGAATCTCTTGCCATCCAACCCCAAGAGAGAGATTGAATATACGAACTCTCATACGTAGGACAAGCTCTCCATCCGATGAATGCTGCACCGTGCACCATGTTGGAATTTCTAAGTTTAACCCATTAGAAATTCTTCCTGTACTCTCTAGTTTATTTCTTCCTACTTGTTTAATTACTTAACAAGTTATTTACCATGTAAATATTGAAAATTAACACAAGTACAATATCAACATCTACAGATCATCAACTGAAAGAAAACAAGCACACAAGTGATACAGTTATTTTTGGACCAATGTCCTCAGAACAACCCAATGCGGGAAAATCAGCGCAACTATTCAAAGGGTTATATTATTATGCAGTTTATCATAGTACAATAGGGTGCCTAAATTGGCTCACTCAACAGAGAAATATATGACAACAATACCTCTATACCCAGAAATAGGTATTCAGAAAACCTATCCCACCCCTCTCCGGCACAAATGAAGCTCAGCACTAGCCCTCCTGCTGACCTGCGTCAGCCCTAGGACTCCCTGCGTCAACCCTTTGAGGCAATGCACAGCCTCTGGGATCCTCTACGTCACTCCCTCTGCCCTCTACATGGATGACACAGTCTCTTTGGGCTCTGTGTTGCCTCTGTTGGGCTCTGCGTAGCCTGGACTGACCACTGCTCTGGCTCTCTCCGCTTCTGTGCTGGTCTCCCAGTATTGTCCCTGCCTCTCTGCCTCGTACTCCCTGCCCCTCGCTGTTGATCACTGATTCAACTTTGATTATCAACCTCACTCTAGCAAAATGAATGACTGATCACTCTGGTGTGTTCTCCAACTGACCCTCAAGCCTCCTCTTATACTTTTCTCGTTGGTCCATCAATGGTCGAGACTAAATCTCTAATCAACGGCTAATATTAGATTTGGCTTGATCCATGACTTTTGGAACCTTCTAACCCAAGTTTATATTAATACCCATTAATATTTTATTTTTCCTAAGTTTAGACTTAGGAACTCCATTTAAAATATTAATTATTTTAATATCTCCCAAACCGGGTACAACCTGTCCAAACCATTTCTGGGTTTTGGAGATCTCATCTGATTTAGCCTCTCCACCAATTTTCATGGCTAGAGCACATCCAATGCTACCCAAAATCAACACTCCCTCTTAGCGAGGGTTGTGCTCTAGTAATACTCCTCGTTGAGCATCACTCTGATTATCTAGCATCAGTACCTATGCTGATGCTAGGCCTCCCAGCCCAACATCCTCTGCACTTCTGCATCCTGTACTGCTGCCCATGGCCCTGCCATTGCCACTGCTGCATCCGTATGCCAGCTCCCTCTGCATCCGTGTTGCTGCTGGTCCATCCTCCCAACATTGCATCTACACTTCATCCCCCTCTCATCATGCTACATCGTGCTACTACATACTATTACTGCACTGCAACTCAGTTATTGAAAAGTAAGTAACTGATCCACTCAACTTCTGACATCCTTGTTAGGCTAGAAACACTCAAGATGTCGAAGCTCTCTCTGTTGCTAACAAGTGCTCCCTCTACTGACCTCTGTGTTGCTGCAACTACTCCCTGCATCTCGCACCATTGCACACCTCTCTATGCCATCCTACACTAGTGCAACACTCACGTGTCTCTCACATTGTTGCAGCTTGCTAGCCTTGCGCTGTCCGAGGACTCCTGCACTGTAGCACTCTGTCGCTCCATCCGTATCCGTCTCTAACAACATCCACCAGTCGTGCTACTCCTTTTCAGGGCTCACGTAGCAAGGTATAATCCAAGAGGTTGGGTACCTCAAGGATCCTACCCTTCATCGTCTATTGTCCTCTGACTACAGCGCGATGTCTCCCCACTTCTTCTCAAGTGGCACATGAGCACTCATGGCACAATCGTCATCCTCGTCGACTTCTTTCTCCGTCTTTGCAAGTACTGCCTTTGAGTTCGAAGCCTCTCCCTTGCGTTTATTCCTAGGACACCGGTTCGTAAAATGACCCAGTTCACCATAATGGAAGCACTTGACCTTGGAGAGGTCCTTCTTGTTCCTCTTCTCCTAATTTCTCGCAGATGCTAGAGCCACATCCTCTTCTTCCTCCTTGATTTTGACCCCTTTGCTGCTTCTCCCCGCCTTGGTCAATCGTCTGATCTCTTCTTGACGAAGAGCTGCCCATAGTTCCTCCCAATCTGGAAGACTCGTCCTGCCCAGTATGCTCTGGACAAATACCTCCCAATTCTCAAAAACTGCATTTAGTATGGTCCTCACCATAAATTCCTCATTTGGCATGGCCCCTATGGAAGTTAACTGGTCATGGATCTCCTTCATGCGACTGAGGAAGACATTTATCTGCTCTCCCTTCTGCACCTGGTATGCCCTTAGCTGATTCTCCAGGAGCATCTTCCTTTGCACGATAGTATGCTGGTACAATGTCTTCAAGGCATCCCACATCTCCTTTTCCATTTCCTTCTCGGCAATATGTGGTACCACATAATCCTTGACCCCATCAAGGATGATGCACTTCACCTTCGCCATTGCCTCCTCGTACCTTTCATTAGCTATCAGGTCAACTGGGACAGCTATCACTCTCGTGACGAAGCCCTTGAGGCAATGTTTGTCTAGAATGGACAAGATCCTGGCCTTCCAAACCACAAAGTTGGACGCTCCGTCCAGCGTATCTTGATCTCTCAAACCATTTATGACCATCTCGTTGCTCTTCTTTTGACTCCTCCGAGTCTCTTTCTTCCCTCTTGGAAGTCCTCGATTCAACTCATGCTGAGTCTCTCAACTTCTTGAATGGAAGTTCTCGGTTCAACTCCCTCTGAGTCTCGATTTCCCTTCTGTAAATCCCTCTGCAAACGTCAAGTTGCCCTACTCCGATCATATGTGCAATTGCACCACTGATCCGGATTCCTTGGCTAGAAATTCGCCTCGGCAGCAACTTACTCCACCTTGGTCTCGTCCTGTTAGGTATTGTTCTGACCACGGTACCCCACCAGCTTCACTCCACAAATTACCCACAACCTCCTATACCCCAACAACTAAAGGATTGAGCCACTTGGCTTTGCGCAATCCCAGCAACGACAGATCAGCTCCCCTAGCCAACTGCGCTAGCCCTCCTGGCCTCTGTGTGAGCCTGATTCTGCCTCCCTTAGCCTCTGCATTGCCTTTCTCCGGCCCAGAATGATGACGCAGTCCCTCTGCATCACTCCTTCCTTTGTCGCCTTCTACAAGGATCAGCTTTGACACTCAGGACAGCTGAATCTGCTGCAAATGCTCTGCTCGACTGATGCCTTCAATTTCCCTGTGATCTGCAACCATGCTCTGATACCATGTTGGAATTTCTAAGTCTAACCCATTATAAATTCTTCCTGTACTGTCTGGCTTATTTCTTCCTACTTGTTTAATTACTTAACAAGTTATTTACCATGTAAATATTGAAAATAAACACAAGTACAGTATCAACATCTACAGATCATCAACTGAAAGAAAACAAGCACCAAGTGACACCGTTATTTTTGGACCAATGTCCCTGGAACAACCCAATGCGGGAAAACCGGTGCAGTTATTCAAAGGGTTATATTATTATGCAGTTTATCAGAGTACAACAGGGTGCCTGAACCGACTCACCCGATAGAGAAATATACGACAACCATACCTCTATATCTGGAAACAAGGATTTAGAAAACCTGTCCCACGAAACCCTTTCCGGCACAATTGAAGCTTAGCACTAGCCCTCTTGGCCTCTGCATTAGCCCTTTGAGGCAATGCACAGCCTTTGGCAGCCTATGCATCACTCCTTCTGCCCTCTGTGTGGATGACGCATTCTCTCTGGGCTCTACGCTGCCTCTGCTAGGCTTTGCGTAGCCTAGACTGACTGCTGCTCTAGCTCTCACCACTTCTGTGCTGGTCTCACAGTATTGTCCTTGCCTTTCTGCCTCGTACTCACTGACCCTCGTTGCTAACCATTGATTCAACTTTGATTATCAACCCCACTCTAGCAAAATGAATGACTGATCACTCTGGTGTGTTCTCCAACTGACCCTCAAGTCTCCTCTTCTACTTTTCTCATTGGTCCATCAACGGCCGAGACTAAATCTCTAATCAACGGCTAATATTAGATTTGGCTTGATCCATGACTTTTGGAACCTTCTAACCTAGTTTTATATTAATACCCATTAATATTTTATTTTTCCTAAGTTTAGACTTAGGA